>JAJEOX010000012.1:0-88981 GCA_020740385.1 Mylabris phalerata
ATGACGATATCATGATGATGCTTCTTTGCGTGAAGAGGACATCATACCGTACATGAAAAATTGGGATTTCAATACAGCTATCCTTTCGGGAGATGCCATGAATGATAAGATTACAGCTTATCAATCTTTGAACCAGCTACGAGCCTGTTTATTTTTAGAGATTTGGCGAAGTTTCTTTAGTAAAACAGCTATTTCAAGTTTGTGAAGGACAGCAATACGATATTTGTTTTCTTAGAAGGACGTTAAATAGACATGTACAAATCTGCACAGTAACATCAAGATGATTGAGTCAACAAAACGGCATTTTTATGTTGCAGCAGCGCTACAAAAATGGCGCGAGCTATTGTAGCAAAAAACGACAGCAGAAAACGGGATCAGATTTATAACTTTGGTTAAAATTTAAGGAATTGCGGTTCCAACTCATTCTAGAATGACCACTTAGATGCCTATGGAGATGAAGCAACATTTGGCAAACGAATTGGAGAGCGAAATCCAAGAAAATAAAAAAACGTTTCCGATGACTTAAAGGCCTTAGAACAAGCCAATCCAGCACAAAAAGAGGAGTATACTCCATTTTTTATCTTACACGTGATTTGAGCGGATCAAGAACAACAAAATTTACCCGTGTCAAACAACTCTTTAATTGAAACAGGATCACAACATCAATCCTCATCAGTTTGATTGAACAATATACGGAAGAGGCATTGAAGATTTTAGGATATCAGGCTATTGAAGAAAATTAAAAAAGAAACTACTTCTCGTTTTTAAGTGAAAGAATTAATGAACAGACAAATGTAAAAATAGATGGAAGTAGCAGTCACTTATCTCGAAAATGCAATTAAAGGAACAGAAATAATTTGTTTGAACTTTTGGTTCAACAAGTGGAACGCGACTTTTAGACCATGAGTGTGAACTGAAGATTTGGCGTTTTCCTGTTTCAAACTCCTCTTGGACTAGATCAACAAATACAAGAAGTTTTGGAAGCTATTGCTTCTCGTGCTCCTGCAAAGTTGCGCATGTAGTTTGTACCGCATAGATGTAGACAGAAAAGGAAACATCATAGCGCTAGAAGAAGGGGATGTATTTAATAACTTTCAACAATTGACGCAAACCTGATTTGTCGCAACGCGAGTTTCAAAAGTGTGTATTTCCGAGCAAGTTTATCCAAAGAAAATTAGATAAAAAAAGAGCCGATTTGTTCAATCGGCTCTTTTTTTGTACCTTATCGGTTGTTCGAGTTAAGGTGTTTCTTATAGAAGTATACGCGAATTAAAGGGCATAAAAGCACGTCACGTATACCATATCTTTCTCTCGGTAATAAAACATTGTATCGAATTCCTACTGTGGCAGGTCCACTACTGTATCCTGCACCTAAAAATACAGGCGGTATTCCAAAAGTTGGCATCAACAACTTGTGTACATCCTCACTTTAGTAGGTATACGTGTTGAGCGTTGACACCGCAATTGTTCTAGTTCAATGGACAGCAGCAGTTGAGGGATGGATTTGAAAGCGCAATCACAGTCATTCCACCATAAATCCAAGATTGGTATTCTTTTAACACTACTAAAGTAAAAAGAGCGATTTTTTGCTGTTGATGTAACTTCCTTGTAAACCCACACCTAGATTCAAATAGGCGTTCACTTCGTAACAGGCACTTGGCGCTAACCATCACATCGTTATACCCGTTGCCAAAGCCCAAACGAAACCTCCTCCGAATCTCCATTTTTTGACAGAATCGAAATTTTTTCTGAGTTATTTCGGTTTTGTTGTGCAAAAAGTGAAAACTTGGACAATAAAAAAAATGAAAAAATGAATAAAACACTTCATTGAGATATTTTGACTTAAAATCTTCTCATAGCTGTTTTATGATATTGTTGTGAGATAAAAAATAAGAAAAAGTTTATACTTTTGTAATCAAAGTGAGTTGTATTTTTGTATATTATAATATTCAATACAATATGTTCCTTTAGAAGACGAATTATTCTGATAGATTTTCTATTTAAAACGCGGCACACACACTGCATTTTTTGCAGAGTTGTATGATCAATATATTAGAAATATCCGAATAGCGTAGAACCAAGTTGTAGAGCCTTCTTTCAAGGTTTCCGTTTTGGCAAATGAATTTAGTGACGGCACAGTAGAGAAAGTTAACGTCATGTTTCATCCCCAACAAATAATTCAAATACAGGTAGTTCGCGTTGATACAATCCAAATTACGAACAAGAGTTAGCATTACAAAAACAAATCGATGGCTACAGGTCACTTATGGACACCTATTGACTAAAACAAACCCGCTTAGAGAAAGAAGACGTCGTTCATCCCGAATTCTTAAGTTTAGAGAAAGTTTGGATTGT
The DNA here is from genome assembly GCA_020740385.1 of Mylabris phalerata. NCBI lineage: Eukaryota > Metazoa > Arthropoda > Insecta > Coleoptera > Meloidae > Mylabris > Mylabris phalerata. Next base: position 2,356 of record JAJEOX010000012.1, read on the forward strand.
CTTCCGCTGATTTGAATACTATAATTCGACGCAGCTAAAGCAATTCAAATACCTGCTTCCTCATTAGCTCCTCAATTATCGCTCAATAAAGAGAAAATTTATTGTGCTAACTTTGGAATTGGAAATTCAAATATATCACTGATTATAAAGAGAAGTGAACTCGGATTCAAGACCAATTCGAAATCCCAGAAGCAAAATTTAATCGCGGATGAGAAAAAAGAAATCTTACATAAATTATCATTGAAGCTGTTTCTTATGAGAACTACTTAAATACAAAACTATGTTGGTCAAAAGCGTTTCTCATGTAGAAGGATCTTTAGAAGCTGCTATTACCCAGCGAATTGACTTTTTAATTGAATCTGCTGCGGCAAAAGGAGTAGAGGAAATCGTAGTAGGTACATGGCACACCGTGGTCGTTTGAACCTTTTAGCTAACGGATTCAAAAAACCAACACAAACAGATTCTTTCCCGAATTTGACGGAAAAGACTATGAACTGTAGAGGGATATGAAGAGAGACGTAAAATACCACTTAGGATTAAGCTCAACACACTAAAACACGCTCAGGTAAAGATATATCCACTTAAACTTGGACGCACCAAACCCTTATCACTTAGAGACGGTTGGTGCTGTTATTGAGGAATTGCACAGAGCAAAACAAGATAACAATATTCGCTAACCAGCCTTCAAAAGTATTGCCAATTGCTTTACACGGAGATGCTGGCTATTTCAGGACAAGGGGAATTGTGTATGAAATTGTACAAATGGCTCAGTTTAAGAGGATATAAAACAGAAGTTACAATCCACATTGTTTTAAACAACCAAGTTGTTTTTACTACAAACTACACCAGATGGACGTTCATCAAGAAAACTAGAATACAACAGATATCGCGAAAGTTACCGCTGACCTCCTGTAGTGCACGTAAATGCAGATGATACAGAAGCAGCAGTACGCGCATTTTTATTTGCTATAGAATACCGTATGAACATACGAAAAGAAAAATATGTAATTCATCGAATTAGTAGGGTACCGGTAAATATGGACACAACGAGGGAGATGAACCAAAATTGTCACGCAACCCTCTTTTATATACGTTAATTGCAAAGCATCCAAATGCTAGAAATAACTATAACGCAAGATTGTTGGAAGACCAAAATGTAGACGAAAGCTTTGTGAATGACTTAGAAACAACAATATAAAAGAGGTATTAGAACAATTTTACAAATTTTCTCGTGAGAATGAATTTGCTAAAATCAGAACGTTCATCTGCGAAGAGGAGGCATAAAGAGGAGAGATTTCGAGAGCCGAGTAAACGAAAAAGAAATGGTTGTGGATTATGACACGAAAGTGACTAAACAATAATTGACGGATATTACTGAGGTAATTACCAATCTTCCAGAAGAAAAAAAATTCATTAGCAAAGTAAAACGTCCTTATCGGAGACCGCAAAGCGATGTTCTTTGAAAACGATAAGTTTGACTGGGCAATGGGTGAATTATTGGCTTACGGCTCTTACTTTCAGAAGGGTATGATGTACGTATGTAGGACAAGATGTAGAACGCGGTACGTTCTCTCACCGTCACGCTGTAGTTAAAACAGAAGATACAGAGGAACTAGTTGTTTTATTAAATGAGTTGAAAGATCAAAAAGGACAAATGAGAATTTACAATTCTTTATAGTCTGAATATGCTGTTGTAGGATTTGAATATGGATATGCTTTGACTAATCGAATACATTGACAATCTGGGCACAGTTCGGAGATTTCTCTAACGGAGCTCAAATTATGCTAGATCAGTACATTTCTGCAGCAGAAGATAAAAGGAACAACCAGAATGGTTTAGTGATGTTGTTGCCTCACGGGTATGAAAACCAAGGTGCAGAACACTCTTCTGCTCGTTTGGAACGCTATTTACCGCTTTGTGCTGAACACAATATGTTCGTTGCAAACTGTACACCACCAGCTAACTTCTTCCACTTATTGAGAAGACAAATGGTAACTGATTTCAGAAAACCATTAATAGTAATGTCGCCTAAGAGTTTATTGAGACATCCATTAGCTACTTTCAACAATTAGCGATTTAGCAGATGGTAAATTCCAATATGTAATTGACGATGCAGCTGTAGATAAAGCAAAAGAGAAATCATTGGTATTCTGTTTCAGGAAAATTCTACTATGATTTAATAGCGAAAAGAGAAGAATAGGAAGAGAGGATATTGCATTTGTGCGTTTAGGAGCAATTGTTCCCATTGCCAATCGAGCAAATCAAAGAAGTAATTGCTTCTTATCCAAATGCAGATGATTTCGTATGGGCACAAGAAGAACCGAAAAACATGGGAGCTTATGGGTATATGTTGATGAATTTTGACGAGAAACCATTGCGCTATGCAGGTAACAATGCTTACAGTGCACCAGCATCAGTAGTTCAACACGTTCTAAAAAGCGTTTTGCCTATGCAATTGAGAAAGTTTTTAATAAGAACTTATAATAAAAAAAGAGTATTTTTACATAACAATATTTAATTAAAGGATATACGATGAGCATCATAGAAATGAAAGTTCCTTCACAGGTGAATCAATTACAGAGGTTGAAATTGCTACTTGGTTGGTAAAAGATGGAGACTATGTTGAAAAAGACCAAGCAATTGCTGAGGTTTGATTCAGATAAAGCAACATTAGAATTGCCTGCTGAAGCAAGTGGAATCATTACTTTAAAAGCAGAGGAAGGTGACGCAGTAGCGGTAGGTCAAGTGGTTTGTTTAATCGATACTAGTGCTGCAAAACCGGCAGGAGGTTCTTCTACTGAGGCAAAGCCAGCGGCAGAAGCTCCAAAAGCAGAGGCTCCAAAAGCAGAACCTGTACAAGCGCCTGCAGCTGCAGCAAACGTATGAACAGGAACAGCTTCTCCAGCGGCTAAGAAGATACTAGATGAGAAAAATATTGATGCTGCTACAGTTTTGGAACAGGAAAAGATGGTAGAATCACAAAAGAAGATGCTTTAAACGCGAAACATTCAATGGGTACTCCAACAGGAGGACCACGAGGAGAAGAGCGTAAAAAAATGTCTATGTTACTTCGTAAAGTAGCATAGCGTTTGGTTGAAGCTAAAAATACAACAGCAATGTTAACTACGTTTAATGAGGTTAACTTAACAAACGTAAACAAGCTAAGAAGCGAATATAAGACGCATTCAAAGCAAAACACGGTGTTGGTTTAGGTTTCATGTCTTTCTTTACAAAAGCGGTTACTCGTGCTTTAGCTTTGTACCCAGATGTAAACTCTATGAATGACGGACAAGAGCAAAGGAAATATGAGTCTGTGCGTATTTACTTGCAGTATCTGGACCAAAAGGATTAATGGTTCCTGTAGTTTCGCAACGCTGAATTATTGTCTTTCCGCGGTGTTGAAGCTGAAATTAAACGTTTAGCAACAAGAGAGAGATGGACAAATTACAGTAGATGAAATGACAGGTGGTACATTTACAATCACAAATGGTGGTGTATTTGGATCGATGTTATCTACGCCAATTATCAAACCTCCACAATCTGGAATCTTAGGAATGCACAATATTATTGAGCGTCCAATCGCAGTAGATGGAAAAGTTGAAATTCACCCAATGATGTATGTAGCGTTATCGTATGACCACCGTATCATTGACGGACGTGAATCAGTAGGTTTCTTAGTAGCAATCAAAGAAGCATTAGAAAACCCAACTGAATTGTTGATGGATAACAATCTAAAAAAGCATTAGAACTTTAATAGATAAAGGTTTATATAAAAAAGAGGGTTCCCAAAAGGTCACCCTCTTTTGTATTTTATAAAACGGGCCTTTTCTGTTTGATTAAAGATTCTTGCAATTAAAACGAATTTTAGACGTATAATTTGTCATTTTTCGTTTATAGTCTCTTTTTTAGGATAAAAATTGTTTTTTTAGAGTGGATTTACCTCTATTGTTAGTAAGTTTTCTTAGATTATGTGCAAGAGCCATCAGTCCAAATTCAAATTCGACCATTTCTAATCCTCTTAGAGTAAACTAGTAAATTTGTTGTTGCTTTTAAGTTGACCAAAAAACGCTTCTACTTCTACAGGTCTTTTACTTCTATGATATTTTCCTCGTTCAGAGTTGAGTAATTCTTAATATGTTGTTTAATTTGAACCAATCTATGATTCATAGAGACTGTTCTGTTTTCTGCTGCTTTATTGCATTGCTTTTTTAACGAGCATTTTAAGCAGTTAGAAGCATGGTATAGATGTATTTTTGATGCAAAACCAGTGGTGGTGTATTTAGTACTACTTCCTATCTTGGTTAGTTTTTCTCCATTTGGACATAAGATGTAATCAAACAATTTATTGTAGTAAAGATTGTGTGTAGAAAAGAATTGTACTTCCAGACTCTTTTCTGTTCCCTATGAAAATAATTAAATTTTACATGGGCGTTATTTCTCTTTCAAGTAAATACAGATAATTTTCTTCACTGCCATATCCAGCATCTGCTACAATTTCTTTACTTTGTTGAGCATACATTTGTTCAAACGTTTCTAAGTGATTGATTAGTGTTGGTGGTATTGTTGATGTTTGTGCAATAGTATAGTGAGTAATAAATTGATTTTCAGTACTTATTTGAGTATTGTATGCAGGTTTAAGTTGCCCATTTTTCATATGGTCTTCTTTCATTCGCATAAAAGTAGCATCTGTATCTGTTTTACTATAACTATTTCGAGTGCCTAAAGTTTCTAGTTGTTGTTCGTATTTTTCCAAGCGAGGTAAATACTCTTCTTTTAACTGTTTGAGCTGTTTAGCTGTAGGTTTGGGTAAATTGCTCTATGTTTATTTAACTGAGTCACTTTTTCTTTGAGCTCTAAACTATCAATACTTTTACAACAGTGTTCTTTTGTTAATTCACTTTGATCTTGTTTAATTTGACTCTCTATTTCGGTGAGAACATCTTGAATTTTTGCTTCTAACTTAGCCTTGTTTTTCTCCACAGAACCACGCCATACAAAGGTGTATCGGTTAGAACTAGATTTATTTTTGTTCCAACAATATATTGAACTTGTAAACTAACACATTGCAATTCTTGTAACAAACGAACCACATCTGCAAAAAGTTGATGAATTTGACCTTTCAATCGCTTACATCGAAAATAATTAATCGTGCGATGATCTGGCAAGCTATGACCTGATAACCACATAAAATAAATGTTCTCTGTCAAAGCCCGTTCAATCTTACGCGATGAATAAATATTATTGAAATAGGCGTAGAATATGACTTTAATCATCATACGAGGATGGTAACTAGTGGTGCCACCTCCCTTGTACTGACTCAGGATAGAACTAATATCTAACTCATAAACTACAGCATTGATAAGACGAACAGGATGGTCTAAAGGAATTTTCAGAAAAAATATCTTCAGGAAATAGACTCGGCGATTTTAAACTTTCAGATTTGAACATTATATTTGTCTCTCTTATTGTTTGGGTGCACCTTGAAGATAATTATTTTTGAGGACAAACAATGAAAAAACCCGCCTTTTTTAGACGGGGTTTTGTTTTTAGGCTTTTTGGGGACAGCCTCTTTTTTTATTAGAAGTTACGGGTTAAGAGTTACGATTATGAGTTAAGGTTAAAGGCATAAAAAAGGAGACAATTACCCATTATCTCCTCAATTTCCTTATTGCCTTTCGCCTAAATAAAGCTATTTATTCTTCATTGCTAAGAAAAACTTCATCGACTTTTCATTGGATAAGCTGTTCTACTTTTTCCACTTGGATTCGCAATTACCGTTTTGATACTAATCATATCCCCCAATTTAAATTGAGCTTCTGTGTATTGGTAATCCAACAAATAAGGTCCACAAAAATAGTTTCCTAATTCATCCTTTTCTATAATCCCTCTAAATATTCCTTTTTTCGTTTCTTTCGAAATGGTCTTGATATTTTAATGGACAAAGATACGATAGAAAAAGGTTTTTTTGGAGAGGTTTCTGATTTTGTTATTTGAATAGGGTGAGAAGGTTAGAGGGTGAGGGGGTGTGATGGTGAGAGGGTGTGATGGTGAGAGGGTGTGATGGTGAGAGGGTGTGATGGTTGAGAGGGTGTGATGGTGAGAGGGTGAGGTGTTGAGAGGGTGAGGTGTTGAGAGGGTTAGATGGTGAGAGGGTTAGATGGTGAGAGGGTTAGATGGTGAGGGGGTGAGGTGTTGAGAGGGTTAGATGGTGAGAGGGTTAGATGGTGAGAGGGTTAGATGGAGAGAGGGTGAGAAGGGTGAGGCGTTGAGAGGGTGAGGTGGTGAGCAAACCCCATAACTCAATACCCTTAACCCATAACTCATAACTCATAACCATTAGGGCCGCGAATAAAGAAAGCAAGAAAGGAGAATTAACGGCAGATTTATTTTGTTAACTGCTGGTATTGCGCTACATTACCTCTCTATTAGATAAGTTGTTTTCCGTGATTAGGAGACAAAGAAAGAAGGTCAAGTATATGCGCAGCTATTATGCTATTTTAGAAGTGAATCCCACAGCTAGTTCAAACGAAGATTACAAGCGTTTCGACGATTGTCTAAGTTGTATCATCCCGATATGAATCAAGGCAATACAACCTATCAAAATAAGTTGTTTGAGGTAATTAAAGCGTATGAGGTGCTTGGGAATGAGGCTGAGCGAAAAGCGTATGATTTGACGCTGTATCAATCGACTTCGACTGCTTCAAGTACACAATCAACCAGACAGGCTCAACCCACAGCAGATTACTATAAACCCGAAGTGGTGAATTTCAGTTGTAATCAGACGTATTTCTTTATGGGAGATTGGATTGAAATTAGCTGGGAATGCAAACAAGCAGATATGATTCGAATCTATCCCATGGGCTATATGGATGAATTAAGGGGGAAGGTTATTTATCGCGTAAAGGAATTGGATGCAAAGTACCTATCATTTGAGTTAACAGCGCCAATAAGTTTAGTGCACATGTGGCAAGCGAAGTATTCACTTGAACAATGGCGTGTATATGAATTTCACAGAAACAAACCTACAAGATCAGGTGAATTAATGCAAATCCTCACCATTGGAGCATGGGATTTTTAGCGCCTTTAGGGAGAAGTTCAAGAAAGGATTACGGATTGCGTGTGGCCCTTCTCGGAAGCCTATTTTTAAGTGCGTTTTTTTATGCTCCTCATTTTAAAGTGGAAGGAACTATTCTCTTTTATTTGTACTGCCTTAATTTATGTCTTGATTATTTGTTCTGCTCGACGTCTTCACGATGTCAATCGACATGGAATACTCGCTTTACTATTGTTGATTCCGTTATTGAATATTGCGGTGTTGCTTATCTTACTCTTGTTAAAAGGAGAAGACTTACCCAATAAGCACGGACGTAAACCTAAGTTTTAACTGGATTAAATTGGTTTAAATAAAGCTTGTTTTTCCTTTGCTTTTTTACAGAAACTCGTTGGAGTGTAACGTTTTTTTAGCTTATATTTGTAGTTAATAATGTTCAAATCCTATTTTTTGAGATGAGTTCTTTGTATTATATCGATCGAACGGATACTCGCTTAGAAGACGTTATGTTTACAGAAGCAGTAGCAAGAGAAATCGAAGCGTTCTTAAAGGAATATAAGTATCGTGAAATCTTGCGAAATACAACCTACCAGTAAGTAATAAGATCTTATCTACGGTAAAACAGGTTGTGGTAAAACAATGACCGCAAAAAGCCATTGCAAAGCAGTTAGATAAAAAGCTAATCATTGTAAAATTGGCGACTATTTCGTCTAAACTAGGTGAAACAGCAAAAAAATATCGAAAGTCTATTTAAGGAAATTCAATATGAGAGTGCTGTTTTGTTTTTTGATGAGTTTGACTCTTTAGGGCAAATTCGCGATTATGACAACAAAGATAATAGTGAGATGAAACGAGTGGTTAATGCCATCTTACAACTCATTGATAACTTTCCACAAAAGTCTATTTTAATTGCTGCGACCAATCAAATACAAATGATTGATGAAGCATTAGTGCGCCGTTTTGAGTTAAAACTCGAATATACAGCACCAGAAAAAGAGGCCTTAGATTTGTATTACGATAAAATGTTGGCTGTTTATCCTGCGGAATATGCAATGTAGAACGATTGTATGATATTTCGTATGCAGAGGCCAAGACCCATATTTATCGTACGGTGAAAAACAATATTATTACCAGCCAACTAGAGTTAGAAAATTAGTAAAGAATAAAAGAATAGAATATATGATGAAATGGGAAAAGTTACTGTCTTTAAAGAAGCACGGTGACACATTTGTACGAAATCGCTTAGATGAGAGTCAGACAAGAATTGGTTTTGAAGTAGATTATGATCGCATTATCTTTTCTTCTCCTTTTCGCAGTTTACAAGATAAAACACAAGTTATCCCTTTATCAAAAACAGACTTTGTTCACACAAGGTTGACCCATAGTTTAGAAGTTTCTGTGGTAGGTCGTTCATTAGGACGAAATGTAGGAGAGAAGCTCTTGAAGAAATATACCTATTTGTCGGAAGAATACGGTTATACGTTAATGATTTTGGCGCTATTGTTGCCGCAGCGTCTTTAGCCCATGACATTGGAAATCCTCCATTTGGTCATTCTGGAGAAAAGGCAATTGGCGATTATTTTAGTCGAGGTAAAGGCCAAGTATTCAAGAGCAGTTGACAGAAAAAGAATGGCAAGACTTGATTGATTTCGAAGGAAATGCCAATGGTTTTTCAATTTTGACGAAATCGCGTCCTGGTATTGAAGGAGGATTGCGTATTTCGTATGCAACCTTAGGTGCTTTTATGAAATACCCGAAGGAGAGTTTACCTAAAAAACCGACACGTGATATTTCGATAAGAAGTATGGTTTTTTCCAAGGGGACAAAGAAGCATTTATTGATGTAGCATCTGAATTGGGAATGATCATGAAAGATGATCGTGTAGAACGGCATTCTATCGCCATCCACTCGCTTATTTAGTAGAAGCAGCGGATGATATCTTTTATACCATTACCGATTTTGAAGATGGGATTAATCCTAGGATGGATTCCAGAAGAACACGCCTTGGAGTTCTTGATTATGATTGTTCATAATAGCATCAATACACAAAAGTATTCGCAGCTAAATTCGAAAGAAGATCGCGTGAGTTTATTTGCGAGCTTTGGCCATCGGAAGTTTAATTGATGATGTCACTCGATTGTTATTGAAAATGAAGAAAAGATTTTAGCAGGTGATTATCCTTTTGCTTTGACAGAGAAGTGTTCTTACATTGCTCAAATGAAAGATATTCTAGCTGTAAGCATCAATAACGTCTATCAGAGTAAAGAAGTAATTGAGAAGGAAATCATCGGGTACCAAGTAATAGAAACGCTTTTAGAACGCTTTATTACGGCTACAAATAATCGTTATTATGGGGAAGATAACCATTATGATGGATTAATTATTAATTACTTCCTGAACGCTATATTATAGAAAGTGATAGCATGTACGAACGCTTGATGAGTATCTGTCATTTTGTTTCGATGCTGACGGATGGTAAAGCATTAGAATTGTATCATACCATAAAAGTAACCAAATAAAAAAAGGGCTTTTGAAATTAATTTCAAAAGCCCTTTTTCATTATTTAAACAAATATGGAAATGCGATTATTTTTTAGTCGTTGGAATCCAAACGTGAGCGTAAGCCATCATTCCTCCATCCCATGTTTTCATAGCATCTGGAGCAGCAAGTGCTTTTGCTTCTTCTAATGTCATTCCAATTACGTTTCCTTTACTCGTAGAGATAGATGTTACACCACCTTTTGTTGCAATAGCAAATGTTGCTTTTGTCCCATCTGCGTAATCTCTAACGTATAATGTTAAGAATTGTCCATTTCTTTCTGCGTAGTATCCTGCAGAGTTAGTGATTTCGAAAATGATTTGTCCCTTAGCTTTGTCAGCAAAAACTTTCTTTAATTCTAATTTTCCACCTTCATCAAATGCACCTGATCCTGTGAAATCTCCCATGAATAAGAATGCTTCGTTGTTTTCTCCCATTGTGAATTGATAGTATCCTAAGTTATTGCCAATTGTAGCAGAAACATACGTTCCATTTAATCCTTCAAATGCAGGAATCGTTTCACCACCTTCACTACCTTCTTTTGTGTAAGTACTAAATCTACCTCAGTTAAGTCAGTTGCTAAAGCAAATTCAGCCTCTGCTTTCGTTTTTGCGTCCGATTCACCGAAAGTTAATCTAGCGACATCTACTGTGTTAGCTGTAATGTTTTTTAATTGAGTCACATAGTAAGTACCCGCTTTTTCTCCTTTACCTTCTAATAAGATTTTGTTTGTATTTGTATTGTGTTTTAATACAGTCATATCATAATCTCCATTGAAGTTTACGATTGTATTAGAGAAGTTGTAGAAATAAGTGTGTCCTTGTGCAAGAAAACGTATTTTCCTTGTACAGGAAGATTAATTTTTTCTGAAGGCTCACCATTCATTTTAGTCAATTTCAACCAACCAAATTTGTTGTTTTGCGTGATCTGGTGTTGAATTTCCACTTGCTGGGTAAACCGCTTTAATTGCTTCAATTTCTGAAGTGAATGAATAGTCAATATTGATGTCTAATGATTCTCCTTCTTTAATATTGCGCAAGAAAAATGCTTTGTATTCACTTGCTGTTTCATGTTTCGAAACTACTTTTAATACACCATCTGCATTTTTTATAGATTTTGATGATGTTATATAGGTCATCTTCTTGTCCGCTTCCTGCCATTAATGACATTTGCATCGAGATTGATTTCTTTTTAAAATCAAATGGAATTGGATTTCCAGCATGGCCGTAAGCGTAAGTACCTTCAAAATGAAGTTCAGTACCTACTTCTGTTTGTCCATTTTCGTCTGGTTTCTCTGTTCTGATTACTTTATCGTCACTAGAACAACTAGTAGTACCAACTGAAATTAACGCAAATATTGCTAAAGCAGATAGGAATTTAGTTACTTTCATCATGAGTAGATTATATGTTTTTAGTTATAATTTAATTTAGACCAAAAATAAATAAGAAAAATGAGATGTGCAATATTATTTTTATTTTTTCTAAATAAGAATAGTGGAAGGGTGAGGATTGGGTGAGAATTAGGTGAGATTTGCACTTCGCGCGGTTTGTTCTTTGTTGGTTGTGAGGATTGGGTGAGATGGGTTAACGAACAAAGAGCAAAAAAGCCTATTTATGAGGGTTGGGTGAGGATTGGGTGAGAATTAGGTGAGATTTGCACTTCGCGCGGTTTGTTCTTTGTTGGTTGTGAGGATTGGGTGAGATGGGTTAACGAACAAAGAGCAAAAAAGCCTATTTATGAGGATTAGGTGAGATGGGTTAACGAACAAATAACGACGAACAAAGAGCAACGAACAAAGAGCAACGAACAAAGCACAAAAGCCAAACAACAAAAAAACAAAGCACAAAAAAAAGGTACTGCGAAAACACAGTACCTTTTTTTATTTTGTAATCTTTTATCTGTGTAAACAGATAAGTAGATTCTTAAGCTTCAAATGGTAAGATAGAAAACGTAAGACTTGTTGTCTTTTTTCTTTTGGAATTTAACAACACCGTCAACTTTAGCATGTAAAGTATGGTCTTTTCCCATATAAACGTTTTCACCAGGATTATGCTTAGAACCTCTTTGTCTTACAAGGATGTTTCCAGCGATAGCTGCTTGACCACCGTAAATCTTAACACCTAAGCGTTTCGATTCTGATTCTCTACCGTTTTTCGAACTTCCGACACCTTTTTTTGTGAGCCATGACGTTATAATTTTAAATTGTTAATTACTCAGCTGCTTCAGCTGTTTCTTTTTTAGTCGCTTTTTTCTTTGCTCCACCGAAGTTGATTCCTTCAATTACGATTTGAGTCAAAGCTTGTCTGTGACCGTTTTTCTTTTTGTAACCTTTTCTTCGTTTCTTTTTGAAAACGATTACTTTGTCACCTTTAAGGTGTTGTAAAACTTTAGCTTCTACAGAAGCACCTTCTATAACTGGGGCGCCTACAGTAATGTTATTGTTGTCATCAACTAAAAGAACTTTATCAAAAGTGATAGTCGCTCCTTCTTCTGTTGCCAAACGGTGAACATAAACTTTAAGGTCTTTGCTAACTTTGAATTGTTGCCCAGCTATCTCTACGATTGCGTACATAACAATAAATTATTAAGGTTTATTTAAGTGTGCAAATTTACAAATCTTTTTTAATTGGTCAAATCTTTTTGATTATTTGTTTTGTAATGTTGTGATTCGTAAGTGCTAAGTTTATAAAATAAGTATGATCTTCCTTCTTTTAATTGATGAAAGCATCCAAAAAAAACGAAAACACAAAAAGACGAAAACACAAAAAAGATAGCTTCACAAAGCACAAATCACATTAAATAGAAATGAATTATCTAAATAATGTAAATTCTTCTTTAATCGGAAATTGTCCAAAAACACAAAAACACAAAAACACAAAAAGACAAAAAAGCAAAAAGACAGAAAGACAAAAACACAAAAAGACAAAAAAGTGAAAAGGCATCTTCTTCTTTTTAAACATATATTAATAAAATGTTAAATTTTCTGATTTAGATTAACTCCCCTGTAACATTTTAAAAAAAGTGCGTCTAATTCACGTATAAACTAAATTCAAAAACTACAAAATGAAAAGATCACTCTTGATTTTGGGCGCATTATTTTACGGAATGACAGCGTCAGCTCAAAAAGTGGAATTCGAAGAATACACGTTAGACAATGGGCTAAAAGTTATTTTACATCAGGATAAATCAGCGCCTGTTATTATTACTTCTGTGATGTATCACGTAGGTGCAAAGGATGAAAATCCAGAGCGTACAGGATTCGCGCACTTCTTTGAACACTTATTGTTTGAAGGAACAAAAAACATTGAGCGTGGAGAATGGTTTAAGCTGGTAACAGCAAATGGAGGTAAAAACAACGCGAATACATCAGACGATAGAACATACTATTATGAGGTATTCCCGTCAAATAACTTGGAATTATCGTTATGGATGGAGTCTGAGCGTTTGAAGCACCCAATTATCAACCAAATTGGTGTCGATACACAAAATGAGGTAGTAAAAGAGGAGAAGCGTTTACGTATGGATAACCAACCTTACGGACAATTATTACCTCAAGTAAAAGAAAATTTATTCAAGAAACACCCTTACCGTTGGGCTCCTATTGGATCAATGGAGCATTTAGATGCGGCTACTTTAGAGGAGTTCTTGGCTTTTAATAAAAAATTCTATATCCCAAATAATGCGGTATTAGTTGTAGCAGGAGATTTTGAAACAGCACAAGCTAAAAAATTGGATTAAGCAATATTTTGGTTCTATTGCAAAAGGAACGCCAGTAACGCGTGCTGCAATCCAAGAAGATCCAATTACAAAAGAAATCAGAGCAGAATACCAAGATCCGAATGTTCAAATTCCGATGTTAGTTCAAGCCTACCGTACACCATCAATGAAAACACGTGATGCTCGTGTATTGGATATGATTTCTTCTATCTTATCAAATGGAAAAAGCTCTAGATTATACAAGAAAATTGTAGATGAACAGAAAAAAGCGCTTGAAATCGGGGCTTTCAATTTAAGTCAAGAAGATTATGGAGCATACTTAATCTATGGTTTACCAATGCAAGGTACACTACGGAAGATTTAGTAACTGAAATCGACAAAGAAATTGAAAAATTACAAACTGAATTAATTTCTGAACGCGATTTTCAAAAATTACAAAACGTATTAGAAAATGAATACGTAAGAGGAAACTCTGACTTAGAAGGATTGGCTCATAACTTAGCTACTTATAGCTTGTTATATGGAGATACTAATCTAATCAATACAAATATTGAAATGTATAGAGACATTACGCGTGAAGAAATCCGCGAGGTAGCTAAAAAGTATTTGAATAAAAATCAGCGATTGATTTTAGATTATACTCCAGAAAAAGACGCAAATAACTAAGGCTAAACAAGTAAAAGAAAAATGAAAAAAGTATATATATGCAGCTAGTTTAGTTTTTGCTTTAGCAGCTGCTCAATTACAAGCACAAGATAGAAAACAACCTTTATCGGGACCAGTACCAACAGTACATGTAGACAACCGACTTCATTTGTATTAAAAAATGGATTAAAAGTATTGGTTGTTCCCAATCATAAATTACCTCAAGTTTCTTATATGTTAACGATTGATAATCCGTTAGTCGTAGAAGGAAATAAAGCGGGGTAGTTCTATTTTATCAGAAGTATTAGGAAATCAAACCAAGAAAATGTCTAAGGAGCAATTCAATGATGAGATTGATTTCTTAGGAGCAAATGTTCGCTTTTCTGCAGGTGGAGCTTTTGCAAGTGGATTGTCCAAATACAACGAAACTATTTTAGGGTTATTAGCTGATGGTGCTTTAAATTCTGTAATTACACAAGAAGAATTCGACAAAGCTAAAGCTCAGGTAATTGAATCTTTAAAAACAAGTGAGAAGAGCGTTTCTGCAGTTGCAAGTCGTGTAGAAGATGCTTTGTTATACGGAAAGAACACAGCAGCGGGAGAGTTTGAAACAGAAGCAACAGTATCGAATGTTACTTTAGCTGATGTACAAGAATACTACGCAAAATATTTTTCTCCAAACAACGCTTATTTAGTGGTGGTTGGTGATGTTGATTACAAGAAAACAGAAAAAGCAGTAAAGTCTTTATTCAACAATTGGAAAAAATCAACAACAACGTTCACTGAAGGAACAACAAATAAAAATGTTGCTGCAACGCAAATTGATTTTGTCAATATGCCAAATGCTGTACAGTCAGAGATTGCCTTGGTGAATGAGGTGAATTTAAAAATGACAGACTCAGATTATTTCGCTGCTCTTTTAGCGAATCAAATCTTAGGTGGTGGTGGAGAAGGACGTTTGTTCTTGAACTTACGTGAAGCACATGGATGGACGTATGGTGCATACTCTTCAATTAGTACTGCACGTAAATACCCAGGTAAATTCAGAGCGAGTGCTTCTGTACGTAACGTAGTAACAGATAGTGCTGTAACTGAATTTATTAAAGAAATCAACTTAATGCGCACAACACTAGTGAAGGATGATGAGTTGAAAATGGCAAAAGCGAAGTATATTGGAAACTTTGTGATGGAAATTCAAAAACCAGAAACGGTAGCGCGTTATGCTTTAAATAAAGAATTACACCAATTACCTGCAGATTTCTATGAAAACTATATCAAGAGTATCAATGCAGTAACGCCACAAGATATTCAAAAAGCAGCACAAAAATATTTCTTGAATGACAATATGCGTATTGTAATTGTTGGAAAAGGAGCAGATGTTGTGCCTGCATTAGAAGGGTTGAAAAAACCAATGTTCTTCTATGATAAAGAAGCTAATGCGGTTGAAAAACCTGTATTCAAAAAAGAAGTTCCTGCTGGCGTAACGGTACAAACTGTTTTAGCCAACTACATCCAAGCGATTGGGGGAGATGCTAAAGTAAAAGCAGTGAAATCGTTTGATGATTACTAGTGAAGCTGAAGTACAAGGAATGAAGTTGGAGATGGTGAATAAAGTAAAAGACGGCTTTTTATCATCAGAACAAAAAATGATGGGTGCTGTAATGTCTAAGCAAGTGATTACACCTAAAATGGGGTATTCAGTTGTTCAAGGACAAAAAACGGAGATCACTGGAGAAGAATTGAAAGAGTCACAAGCGGAAGCAACTCCATTTAGCGAATTAAAAGCAAATGCAACAGCTGTATTAACAGGAATTGAAGCAATCAATGGTGTTGATGCGTATGGTGTAAAAGTTGGAAATACAACAAGCTATTACGATACGACAACAGGATTAAAAGTAGCAGTTGTTCAAGAAGTAGAGCAAATGGGGCAAAAAATGCAACAAGTAGTTAACTATTCAGATTACAAAGAAGTAAAAGGAATTAAATTTCCATTCGTTCAATCGATGAATGTCGGTATTGAAATCGAAATGAAAATCAAGGAAATTAAAGTTAACCAAGGAGTTTCGGATGCAGATTTTAAATAATCTTTTTTAAATTAATTATAATTCTTTTGAGAAGTCGCTATTCGGATAGAATAGCGACTTTTTTTTGCTTACTATAAACTGTCAACTGTTAACTGTCCACTGTTAACCGTTTAGATTGATTCTCAAAATAAAAAGAGTGAATTAGAAGGAGAGCGGGATTTATTTTTTTTGTATTTTTGTATCTTACAAAAGCATGGTATAAATCAAAGCATTAACACGAACAAGATGAAAATAGTAAAACTAGGATTAGTTGCCTTATTAGGGGGAGTTTTTTTAGTGGGATGTAAAAGCGAAACTAAAAAAGAAGCAGAGCAAGCAGAAACTGTAGAGCAAGTGGAAACAACTGCAACAGAGACAAATGAAGTGGCAGGAAACATGGAACAAGCTACCTTTCAAATTGAAGGAATGACTTGTGCTTTGGGATGTGCTAAAATGATTGAAGGAAAGTTAACTGGATTACAAGGCGTAAAAGAAGCTACTGTTGATTTTGATAGCAAAACAGCTACGGTTGTTTTTGATGACGCTAAGCAAAATGGAGAGTCGTTAACCCAAACGGTTCAGAAAATTGCAAATGGCAGTTATAAAGTAGAGAACTTAGAAGTTTAAAGCGCTTTAGTCGCAAATCGCAATAGGATCAAAAAAAGCTTTCGATTTATCGAAAGCTTTTTTTTATTTCTTCGTTTGTTCCCAACGCAACGATTCTAGCATTTTTCGCATATCCTGCTGGATATAATGACTAGCTGGAAGGATGGAATCAAAGTTTGGCTTGGCATAAAAATACAAAGAAGCTACAACAAAGTTTTTAACGCTGTCTGTGGCGTAAAATTGTACGTTGGTAGCTGCATTCCCTCCTACGTGATAAAACATGCCATAAACGCGATCTTCTTCGTTTAAATAGGGCTGTTCGATAATCTCATCTGCTTTGATGAAATGTTCATAGGTCAATTTTTGAGCATCTTTGAGTAAAGCATCTAAATTATTGTCTACCGTTTTATAATTCATAAAAATAGTCGCTTTCATTTCAGGGTAATGAACCTCGAATGCGGTTGACTTAATTTCCTTGACTGATGCAGTTTTGTTTAAATCAAATGTAAAATGATGATACGAGTTCTCGTAACTTTGATATTCTGGTTGAGGGTACTGAAGAGCTAGATACGCATTAGGTCTCGGTGTTGTTTCTTTTTTACAAGAACCTAGTACTAGCAATGCGCCTAAAAAGGCAGCGCCATAAAGAGCAAATGTTTTTTGGAACATATAGTTGATTTACTTATCCGTTTAAAAAGGCAAATTGTCATGGTTATTTTCTCCTGGAATAGAGAAGTTGTCAATCGCCTTCTTGCGTTCTATTTCTTCTGGTGAAGCCGTTTTTCCGCCTTCTTTCTTCGTGTCCAAGAACATGAATTCCGTTACAATAATTTCTACAATTTGTTTTTGTATTCCTTCTTCTGTAATCCATTGTCTAGTGCGAATTCTTCCTTCTACATAAATGCGATCACCTTTGGTTAGGTGTTTTCGCAAATTTCCGCTTGTTTATTGCGAACTACAATATTGTGCCATTCCGTTGAAGTGATGCGTTCATTGGTTGACTTATTAATGTAAACTTCGTTAGTAGCTAAGGGAAAACGCCCAATGCAATTGCCATTTTCAAAATAGTGTATTTTGACATTTTCGCCTAGGTGGCCAATAAGGGTTACTTTGTTCAATGTGCCATTCATAAGTGAAAAAATTAGACAGTTAAGGATTGAATAAAGTTATGAATTACAATTGGAAAACCAAATTTATTTAATTCCTCCCAAGGAATAGGATTCGTTAGTGTAGTGTTGGTTTTAACGAGCCAAAAGTGAATGTGTAGTTTTTGGTGTGAGAGTTGATGAAGAATCACCTCTTTTGTCAGGCATTCTATGTGCGTAATAGCAGAAGAAATAGGTTGATTATGAAGGTATTCTTCGATGTTGATTGGAGTGTCCTCAAATCGATCCACAACAGGGAATTGATAGAGGTTTTGCCAAATATCTTTTTTTGGTGCGTTGTTCCAATTGTGTATTTCCAGCCTCATCAAGGTAAATCAGGAAGTCCATGTAACGATTCTTTACCTTGGTTTTACTCAGTTTTACGGGTAGTTTGTCCACTTGATTGGTTTGATAAGCTACGCAAGTTGCTGTAAAAGGACAAGGGGTGCAATCAGTCCCTTTTGGCGTGCATTGAATAGCGCCAAAATCCATGATGGCTTGGTTGAAAATAGCGGGTTGTTCTGGTGAGATCAGGCCAGTCGCTACCTGTTGGAATTCTTTTTTTGTTCTTTGAGTAGATATATCAGATGTAATTCCGTAAATTCGTGCGAGAACTCGAAAAACATTCCCATCAACAACGGGAACGACTTCATCATACGCAATAGAGGCTATTGCGGCGGCGGTGTATTCGCCTACGCCTTTCAGGGTGAGTAAGTCTTTATAAGTTGTTGGGAACTGTCCATTTAGTTCATAGGCTACTTTCTTAGCTGTTGCATGTAAATTACGTGCACGGCTATAGTATCCCAAACCTTGCCAAAGTAGTAAAACATCATCTTCTTGGGCATTTGCTAAATCAAAAACAGTAGGATAAGTCTGTTTAAAAGCCTCAAAATAGGGTAATCCTTGCGCAACGCGCGTCTGTTGAAGAATAATTTCTGATAGCCAAATGTAATACGGATCTTTTGTTTCACGCCAAGGTAAAAAGCGTTTGTTGTCTAAGTACCAAGCTATTAGTTTGTTAGAGAAAATCATGATTAAAATGTGTGAACGGCAAAAATAAACGATATATAATTAAATTTTAATCGATTAAGATTGAATTATTGGATTATAAATTAATATATTTGCACACTCTAAAAAAAACGGACAACAACAAATATAATTAATATCTAAAATGACTAAAGCGGACATTGTAGCTAAAATTTCAGAGAAATTAGGGCTTGAGAAAGGGACGTTCAAGCGACAGTAGAATCTTTTATGGATGAAGTAAAAGCGTCGTTAGAAACAGGTGAAAATGTGTATTTAAGAGGTTTTGGAAGTTTTATCATCAAAACAAGAGCTGAGAAAACTGGAAGAAACATTTCTAAAAACACAACAATTAGAATTCCAGCTCACAACATTCCTGCATTTAAACCAGCTAAAGTGTTTGTAGAAGGTGTAAAGTCAAACACAGAAGTAAAAGTAAAATAATTTATTAATCTCTAAATTACACACATTATGCCAAGTGGTAAAAAAAGAAAAAGACATAAGGTAGCAACGCAATAAGCGTAAAAAAAGAGCGAGAGCTAACCGTCACAAAAAGAAAAAGTAGTTTAATACTACTTTTTTCTTTTCTAAGAAATTTTAAAGTACGCTCATTGATAGCTATCTTATCAAGTTGAAGAAGGAATAAACAAGTGTAACTTGTTTTTAAAATAATGTTTAATCCATCTATACAAACTCCTTTTGTTTTGACGGAATATTCCAAAATAATCAAAACAGTGTAATGAATGAGTATGGGATAAAAATGTACAGTGTGAATAAAGAGCTAATTATTAGGTCGAATTCTGATACAGTAGATTTTGCCTTATTAAAAGATGGAAAACTAATTGAACTACACAGAGAGCGTGAGGCTGATGAAGGTAATGGTTTTTCCAAGTAGGAGATATTTTTATCGCCAAAATTAGAAAAACCCGTTCCTGGATTGAATGCCGCGTTTCGTACACGTAGGTTTTGAAAAAGATGCTTTTTTGCATTATCATGACTTAGGTCCGAACTTAAAAACGCTACTGAAGTTCACTAAACTTGTAAGTGGAGGTAAATTAAAAGATTTCGCCTTAGAAAACTTTGTCTTTGAAGAGGAAATAGATAAAGATGGTGCAATTACTGATGTATTGAGTGCCAATCAGTCTTTGCTAGTACAAATAGTTAAAGAACCTATTTCAACAAAAGGACCGCGTATTAGTTCTGAATTATCAATCGCAGGTAGATATGTAGTACTTGTGCCTTTTTCCAATCGCAATCTCAATTTCACAAAAAATTGAGTCAAAAGAAGAAAAAGACCGATTAAAGAAATTAGTACAGTCCATCAAACCCAAAGGCTTTGGTGTAATCGTACGCACAGTGGCCGAAGATATGAAAGTAAGCGAAATCGATAAAGATTTGCGCAACTTGATGTCGAAGTGGAATAACATGTGCAAAAAGTTAACAACCGCACATCATCCCTCGAAAGTGTTGGGAGAAGTAAACAAAGCTTCTTCAATATTACGAGATGTTTTTAATGATACTTTTACTGGTATCATTACGGATGACGAGGATTTGTATTATCAAACCAAGGACTATTTGCAAGAAATTGCCCCTGCGAAGGTGTCGATTGTAAAACATTATCAATCGAAAGAAGTTCCAATTTTTGAGAAATACAGCATTGAACGCCAAATTAAAACCTCTTTTGGTAAAACCGTTTCTATGAGCAAAGGTGCTTATCTGATCATAGAACATACGGAGGCGTTGCATGTTATTGATGTGAATAGTGGAAATCGTTCAAACAAAGCACAATCACAAGAAGATACAGCCCTTGAAGTAAATTTAATTGCTGCTGCAGAAATTGCACGTCAGTTAAGATTAAGAGATATGGGAGGAATAATAGTGGTCGATTTTATTGATATGGGAAATCCAGAGAATAGAAAAACCCTCTATGACTTCTTGAAAGAGGAAATGAGCGATGATAAAGCCAAACACAAAATTTTACCACCAAGTAAATTTGGATTGATTCAAATCACTAGACAACGCGTGAGACCGGAAGTGTCAATCGAAACTAGAGAAGAAGATCCGAATGAACACGGTGAGATTGAAGCGCCAATTTTAGTTATTGATAAAATTAGAGCTCGAATCGAAAATATTATTGCAAGAGATCCATCTTGTAAAATAATCTTGAATACACACCCTTTTGTGGCTGCCTATCTAACGAAAGGATTGCCTTCTTTGAGAATGAAGTGGTGGATGGAATTCAAGAAATGGGTCAAAATTGTACCGCGTGACGCTTACACGTATTTAGAATACCATTTCTTTGATGATAAAGGAAAGGAAATATCAGAATAACGAAAAACCCAAAACGGACACCGTTTTGGGTTTTTTGTTAGGTTTGTTTTTCAAGATAGAATTCAATGGTTTGTGTATGACCTTCTTCATCGGTAATCGTAAGGTAATTAATTCCTGTTTTTTTCCGTGAATAGCCAATTCGTGAAATTGCCTTGTGGATCCTATATATTCTTCATTTAAATACCAAAAAAGCGTTTTGTTTGCGCTACTTGTACTTGCTTTTGCAACAAAAGGCTGCAGTTCTGCATAGAAATTTTTAGTAAGATAGATGTGTTTCTCCGTGTTTCGGATAGATAAATTCTATTTTTTTGAGTTGATCTTGTGGACTACAATCAGCCCTGAAAGGAGGGAGATCTTGGTAGTCACTATGTGATTTCCTATAGAAATAAGCCATAGTAGGGGGTAAAATGAACCAAGGAGTTGGTACAATTTGATCAACAGCTTCACATTGCTATTGACTTGGTATTGTAAACGGGCATCTAAATGCACGAGTTTATGGTAAGGACAGAGTACGGTTTTCTTTGCGCGAAAAGGAGCGAGATCTGTTTTGGTTTGTGGACAATTAGGCCCCTGCTAAGTAACCAGAAATTGAGCAAATTGACACTTCTTCTAAATCGTTCAGTGGTGCCTGCTAGATCCTTTTGTTTAGGCAATAACTTGAATAAGTCAAAGAGAATAGGGCCTGCCATGCGAACACCACTGATTGATGGACGTCCTTCGCCAGTGGCATTACCTACCCACACGCTGACTACATATTTTTTGTTGACACCAATCGCCCATGCATCTCGACCACCAAAACTAGTTCCTGTCTTCCATGCGATTTTAAGCGCTGAGTCGTAGTATTGCCAAGCTTCATCACCTTCGGGTCTATTTACTTTCGTTAAGGCCTCAAATGTGTTGTAAATCGCTCCTGCGCCCCAAATGGTCTTCTCTTTAGAGCTTTCACCATAGGATTGTGTATAATCTGCCTTCCAGTTTAACTCTTGTATTTCTTTAGTACGGTATTCATGTGCCGTGTTGTAGTGATTCAAGGTACCTACCATTCCAGCATAGGCTCTTGTTAGCTGCCATAAGCTACTTTCGGCTCCCCCTAAAAATTAAGGATAAACCATAGTGATCAGGGTATTTGTTTATTGATGATAGTTGCAACTGTTGTAGGTTGTCATAAAAGCGATATACCCCATATTGTTGTAGCATTAAAACAAAGGGAATATTCAGTGATCGTGATAAAGCTTCATTCGCCGTTGTAGCCCCTTCATAACTATTCGAAAAGTTGGTCGGTTTATATCCAGAGAATGACTACTGGAATATCCGCAACTAATTGATGAGGAAGAAGGGAAGCATCATCTAACATCGCTGCATAGAGAAAGGGTTTTTAAAATACTACCTGTACTTCTATTGGCTTGGATGATATCCACGTCTTTTTGATGAGCAACACTAGTAGGTGAATTGCCAATGTAAGCGATAACATCTCGATTTTCTACATCCACAATCAGTGCTGCAATATTGTATACTTCCGCTTGTTTATAATGCAAATAATAGTTGGCAATAATATCGTTTGCTCTTTGTTGTATCTGGTAATCAACAGTGGTAACCAGACGTTCTTCTTTATTGGTTTTGGCAATATGTTGTAAGAGATGAGGTGCTATTTGAGGCAACTCATGAGGCTTTTGAGGCAAAGGTTCTGTAAGTGCTAGTTCATAGGTACTTTGGTCAATCTTATTTGCCTCTAGGAGCTTCTTCAACAGCGCATTGCGTTTGGTTAATAGAATTTCTTGATTTTTACCAGGATAAATTAAACGAGGGGCATTCGGTAATACAGCTAAGGTAGCACTTTCCGCCCAAGAAAGTTGTTCTGGAGCCGTTCCAAAGTAACGCCAAGCCGCGACATCCAAGCCTACAACATTTCCTCCAAAAGGCGCATGAGAGGCATAGAGGTTTAAGATGGACTGCTTGCTGTATTTGAATTCTAGCCGTGTTGCTTGAATTAGCTCAATGATTTTTTCAAAATAGGTTCGCTTCTTTCCATCTCTAGCTAAGCGAATGGTTTGTTGCGTTAATGTACTTCCTCCTCTTTTTACTTTATTAGCAGATAGGTTGGACATGAAGGCTTTGACCATAGACACGGGATTAAACCCCCAATGGTATTGGAAATATTCATCTTCGTATAGGATGATACAGGTTTTAAACTTATCTGGTACAGCTTGCATTTCAGGAAATCTCCATTGACCATCAGAGCAATTTGAGCCGCTAATAGTTGGTGGTCCTTGCTCTCAATAACAGTAGAATAGGGGGCATCAAATAAAGTTCGGGGCAAACAAAAATAGTAGGCAATCAAAGCGATACCTACAAGAATAACAAGCACTTTCTTTTTTGTGCTCCACGTACTCCATTTTAAATTGAGATTGAATTTCATATAAAAGCAATACAGGGATAGTTATCCCTGTATTTATCTTGATTTAGTTATCCTTTATTTAATTACTTCTACCCATTGACCGATGGTTCGACAACGATAGGCATTGTCATACATGGCATTAGCTTGTATTCCTGGAAGGTAGTAGTTTCCTAAATACGATGCATTTAATGTCACTTTCAGTGTTTTTGTAGTATTTGCATGTAAGGTAAAGTAGAACAGAGAGCGATCATCGCGAATGTCAGTGTAATCCACTTGATTTTCTGCTCCTCCAGCATCCGTATAACGCAAATTGACAATCTCCCATCCTGAAGGGACAATATGAGTTAAAGCTACGTTTTCAATACTGCGGTTACTTGTATTTGAAATTGTAATATCACAAATAAATTCAGTTCCTTGTTGTAAACTTGCAGGGTTAATCACAAGGCCATTTGTCGCGCGATACGTTGTTTTAATCGCTAAGTTACTCTGATCGGCTTGTTCTTGTCCAACAGGTAAAATACCACTCGATGTTAAACGAGCATACAGTATAGCATTACTCTTATTTTGGACCGCTAGGTTATTACTCGATTTGATGTTTTTCAATTCAGCATGAACCATAGCTTTTGCCGTATTAACCGTTGTAGCTTGTCCGTTATAAGTATAGAGCGTATTAATTCCATCACTTGGTTTGTGTACATTCACATAACTTGCGATTGCATTTAAAGCATAAGCTGTAGTTTGTGTACTCATCCATTGAGATGATCCCAATTTATTTGCTAATTCAATCGCGTATTCGTGGGTTTTCATCTTATTGCCATTTGCTGTAGATCATGGTTTCTAAAACCATGGCTAAGTTTCTTTCATAAGAACCGTAGTACGAATAACCTGCAATCTCATCTAAAGAAAGATTGGCGATTAATTTTTGAGCGGCTTCTTTTTGTCCTGCTAATGCATAGGCGGCAGCTAAACGGAATTTGGTATTCGTGGAAATTCCTTGTGTTTCTCTTAATCGGTTCATCGAAGCGATATCAGGTTGCCCTGCTAAAGCTAATGTGTATAGACGATACGCTTGTGCAAAATCAGTATTATAGCGCGTATTAGATTTCCATTGACGTGCCATTTTCTGTTGATAGGAAATCCAATTGGATTTGCTATTTACAGGGAGAGCATATCCTTTCTTCTCCGCTTCAAGGTAGAAATGTCCTACATAAGAAGTGGCCCAATCATCCGCATAGCTATTGCCAGGCCAGTAAGCAAATCCTCCATCAGAGAATTGACGTTGTGCTAAGCGTTGGATTCCTTCGTTCACATTGCGCTGAATGCTTTGTTTTTTACTCTCATCCAACGTGATTAAATCACCGAGATACAGCTGAGGAAATACTCCCGAAGTGATTTGCTCTGTACATCCGTGTGGGAAGGTAATCAAGTAATTCAAACGCGAAGTTAAATTGATATTCGGGAAAGCGGAAAGCTCTAAGGTTGCTTTGTTACTTCCGGCAATACCAAATGGATTCCAATCTAAGTTGGCTTCACTTTGAGGATCAATACTCACAATTTCTGTACGTGTTGTTACAGGATTTGGATTGAGTACATCCAATTCAATGCTATACGTAGCTTTTTCTTTTCCAGAAGTGGCTTCAATTTCAATTTTAGAAATTCCTGTTTTATTGGCTACTTCTAGTTCAAAATAGGCAATCTTTTCATCAGGTTCACTGAATGTCAGCTGTTGAGTTGAAGAACCACTAATTTTAAATTTATCATCTGTTTTAACGGAAATCTGTACGTTTTTGACGTGATTTTCCATAGCGAATACGGTAACTGGGAGTGTGATCTTTCTCCAGGAACAGCTCTTCGTGGTAAGGAACCTAAAATCATCAACGGATTATTCACTTTTACCGTTTTATCTGTATTTCCGTAGGCTCTGTTTTCTGTATTTGAAGCCACAATCATGGTTCGAACTGATCCAATATATTTCGGTAGTTTAATTTCATGAGAAGCAGTCTTTCCTTTTTCTAAGGTGTGTGGACCCGAGAAAATAACAACTGGTTTAAAGCGATTGGCTTTTTTCACCTGACCCGCGCCTAAATCCTCATCCCCACCAATGCTAAATACTTGGTTGATGGTTCCACCATAGGCTCCAATGATGTAGTCAAAAACATCCCATGTACGAACTCCTAAAGCTGCTTTGCTGTAGAAATTCTGCCAAGGAGTCGGTGTTTTGAAACGCGTTAAATCCAATAAACCATCTTCAACGATAGCGATGGTATATGTCATTTTGCTTCCATTTTTCTCTTTTACTTTTAAAGTAAATTTTTCTTCTGGACGCAATTTGTCAGGCATGATAATCTCAGGCTCTAACTTGGTCTTTTTATTGTATAACGCTAATTGGAGCGATACCATAGAGGCGGATAGGGGCATTATTGATCGTATACGCATGCGGTTGAATCAACGTAATATTGATATAAGCGTTTGGTGCCATCGCAGCTGTCGTAGGTAGTTCAAAGGTTGTTTCTCCTTGTTTGGTTTGTACCCAATGTGTAGATAAAACACTACTACCGCTTTCAACAGAAACTAAAGCTCGTCCACCTTCACTTGATGGGAAAGACAGGTTTACTTTTTCACCTACGGTATATTCTTTTTTGTCTGTTGCAATAGAAAGTGCTATTGCATCTTTGCCTTCCTTGTGTTTGGTTTTGGCTGACCAATAGGGCCAATCCACATACACTTGTTGTGAAGCAATATGTCCACTGTTTAAATTGGTTAATACCACTTCGTAATTCCCCCAATCTTGTTCGGGAATTTTTAATTCGTATTTCGTTCCTCCTTTTGATGAAGTACTAATCTCATCTGAGCTATATAAGCTGTAATACTCTGAAGCATTGTAATTAGATACTCCATACTCATTGGAGCTCCACCACCAGTATCCTTTTTTCCTATAGACGTCTATGCGTACATTTTGACCTAATGCTTTTCCTTCACTATCAACCGTTACGATTGAAAAATCTAAGGGTTTATCTGTTTCGTAATACCCGTATTTATTAGCCTCAGGTGCTTTAATACCCACATAGCTAGCATAAGGAGAGTAGGTCAATGTAGATACATCCGTAGATACATCTCCACCGTTTTCATATACTTTGGTCGTTAAAATGGCTTTTAACATCGCTGAGTTTTCTACTGTATTCTTTAAATTTAAAGCGAAAGAAAAGGCTCCACTTTCATTGGTTCTTCCAGAATATACATTGATATCTTCTGTTGCATAAGAAGACAAACTATTGTTGAAACGATAGTTTGGATATGTTTTAAATGTAGTTTGTTCAGGCAGTAATTTAATCTGTACTTCTGCTCTTAGATTCTTAGCTGTACTTCCTTGTAACCATTCAACGTTGTAATCAATTTGCTTGTTGTAATAATCAGAAGTAATAACTTTTCCTTCTGCATTATTTTTGATTTTTAAACGGTTAGGTTTGATTGTCTCTACTTTTATGCGTTTGTAAAACTTAGCTCCCCCCACTTGAATCACAGCTTCCCAGTTTTCCTGTAGGTGCTTCAGCATCTGTTTTGATTTTAAATGCATAGTGATTGGCTTCATTTTTCTTTTGAACCATTTGCTCTGTTACTTTTCCAAACGGATCGGATAATGTCAATTTAATCGGATGGTTTTCGGGTAGCGGATTGGCAATGTCATCCAAGATAAAACCAAGGTGGATGTAATCTCCAGGACGCCAAACACCACGTTCTGTATATACATAACCATTCATCCCCTTTTGTAGGGTTGTACCATCTACATCGTAATTACTAACAGAAAGCGCATTCGCTTGATCGATTTTAATGTAGGTTGTATTGTTGTCTTGTTTTGCAATAGCAAAATAAGCTTTGTTCTTGCCTAAATTGACTTTGGCAATTCCTTCATTATCCGTTTTTGCTGTCGCTAGTAACTGTTGTTGATAGCTATAAAATTCAACTGTTGCTCCATTCACTGGGGCTGTCGTTAAAATATTGGTTACAACAGCAGTATATACATTGTCATTCCCTCCTTTTACAATAAGTGCTAAATCACTAGCTAGTACATTTGTTGAAGGCATTTGCATATAGTAGTAGTAAGCATCTGAACAAGGATCTTCTTTTTCTTCCCAAGGATAATAACGATAGTAATATTCATATTCATCATCTTCAGGTGATAATTCTTCTTCTTCCATTTCGATTTCTTCCTCTCCATTTGTTTCACAATTGATTGCATATGCTTTTTTGAAAGAAAACTTCACATGGTAAATGGCTCCTGGATCCGGCTTGATTAACGTTGATAAATCTAATGCATAAGCATTCCAACGCAATAGTGCTTTTGGATCTGGGTTTGTCAATTCTATTGTTGTTTTAGCAATCGGTGCTGCAACCGTGTATAAAGAATACGAACCATCCAAATTATTGGATTGTAAGAATTGTAAAATATTGTTTTGAAATACTTTATAAACCTTAACATCAACCGCTTTTAAAGAGGTTGCTTTAAAGTTGATTTTTAAATTCTCTGAAGAAGGGAGAAATGTTCCATTTTGCAATAATTGCACTTCTGGTTTGGGAATAGCAAACGTGATGTTTTCCGTATAATTATTGCTTAGTTTGTTGCCATAGCTATCGTTGATTCCTTCTTGAACCACTAGAGTTACCTCTTCAGGAAGTGTTTTTTCACTGTATACTTTAATTAAGTTTCCTTCCACTAAAAAAGTAAGAGGCAAGCTTTCCAACCCTTGTAAGCGGATTAATCCCTCTAAGTTTTGATTCTTTTTGATGGGATTGGAAAAGTTAATAGCAAAAGCGTGGTTATCCCCAATAGTTGTCAGTACTTGGTGTACAAGAAAGACATCTTTTGCAGGAATATCAAAAGTTTGTATTGCCTTTTGATCCAATTGAATGGCTTTCGCATCTATCGTTAAGGTCAATTCACTGCTTTCTTTTTGACGTTTAATGCCGCGAATGCTAAAAGGGAATTCCTTGGCTTCTTGGGTATCATTGGTTTGAAAAGAAAGTTCTACTGTTTGCTTTCCTTGTTGAGCTGTTGCAATCTTTTTGATGGTTTCTGTACTGATCCAATCACTAGATTTAATCACTCCATTGAGCATGTAGGTGTCTTTGTCTGTAGATTGTAAGTCTGCAAATTCAGTGGTAAACTGTTGAGGTACCGTATGCACTAAGAAAGAAAAGGTTTGTTGATCTTCTTCTACCTTGGTTAACTTTCCTAAATGAAAAGTAATGTAATATTTCTGGTCTTGTTTTAGGCGTTCTGCTGGTTCAAAACGCAAGGTTTGATTAGCTAAATAGTGTAATTTTCCCTTCACGGCAGGTGAAATGGTGAAAAATTTAGCATCAACTTCTTGTTGATCTTGCCATTCGCCCCAGTTTTTGGTTAAGGCAATATCGATCGGCGATTTGGAGGAAATCATTCCTGTGGTAAAAGCGCTGATGTATTCGCTAAAATCTTTGGGATCCGATAAAGGAAAATCCTGTGTAGCGTCTTTTTTACAAGCCTGTAGAAAGGCTAAAAGCAGACAGACTACGGTTAATACAATTTTGTTTTTCATAGCTTTTTATAGTTTTATCTTTTTTTCTCAAAAAATGAACGCATAAGTTCTGCACATTCATCGGCTAAAATTCCAGCAGTCACTTTTGTTTTAGGATGAAGTTGTCCGCCCATCGTTTGAAATCCTCTTTTTTCATCACTTGCTCCCCAGACTACGCGTGAAACTTGGCTCCAATATAAGGCACCCGCACACATCTGACAGGGTTCTAAAGTTACAAATAAAGTGCATGATTTCAGATATTTAGCATCTAAATAGTTTGCGGCAGAAGAAACGGCTTGTAATTCTGCATGCGCGGTAACATCATGAAGTAATTCCGTGAGATTATGACATTTAGCAATAATCTTTTGATCAGAAACAACAATCGCCCCAACGGGAATCTCTCCTTTTTCAAAGGCAATTTGAGCTTCACTTAAAGCAATGCGCATAAAATATTCATCTGTAAAAATATCCATCCTCTTTTTGTTAATTGTAGCAAAGTTAATTGAAAAAGGTTTTCGGTTTTTCGATAATGTTAAAAAATCACTATTTAGGGGAGATTGGTGTCGGTAAAGGGTAAGAGGGTGAGAAGGTGAGGCGATGAGAAAACAGGATTGATTGGTTGTGGTTAGGTGAGGGCAGGTGAGTATTAGCTTTTTGTTGGTTCTCCTATATTAGAGCTATTCTAACAACGAGCAAAGAACAAAGAACAACGAACAACGAGCAACGAGCAACGAACAACGAGCAACGAACAACGAGCAAAGAACAAAGAGCAAAGAACAAAAAAGCAAACCGCACAAAAAAACAAAAAAGCAGAAAAGCAAAAAACAAAGTTGTAATTTTGTTCTTTGTATAAAAGAGTAGAAATAGTCGTATGTTATTAGAACAAATCAAAGATCCTTCAGACATCAGGTCCTTGAGTTTATCTCAGTTGGAAGAGCTAGCTGCTGAAATTCGACGATTTATCATTGATATAGTTGCCACGAAGGAAGGACATTTAGGCGCAAGTTTGGGCGTTGTTGAATTGACAATTGCCTTGCATTATGTTTTTGATACCCCAAATGATTTATTGGTTTGGGATGTAGGGCATCAGGCATACGGACATAAGTTGTTAACGGGACGTCAAGCGGATTTTCATACCAATCGACAAAAAGATGGGGTGAGTGGATTTCCCAACCGTTTTGAAAGCATATATGATGCTTTTGGTGTAGGGCATTCCTCAACTTCTATTTCTGCTGTATTGGGTATGGCGATTGCGTCTAAACTCAAGGGAGACTACAACAAACAACATATCGCTGTCATTGGAGATGCTTCTATTGCTGCTGGATGGCCTTTGAAGGACTCAATCATGCCGGGGTGAGTGATGCCAATATGTTGGTTATTTTAAATGATAATGCGATAGGAATTGATCCAAGTGTAGGCGCATTGAAGGATTACTTAACGGCGGTGAAAGAAGGGCGTAATCACAAGCGAAATAACATGATTAAATCCTTGCATTTTGATTATCGAGGGCCTGTCGATGGTCATAATCTAAAACAGTTAATCAAGGAAATTAACAAAGTTAAAACAACACCAAGGGCCTAAGTTTCTACATGTCATTACGACTAAGGGAAAAGGCTTGAAACAAGCAGAGGAAGATCAGGTAAAATATCATGCTCCAGGTAAATTTGATAGTGCAACAGGAGAGCTGATTCGCAAAGAAGAAGGAGAATATCCGGCAAAGTATCAGGATGTATTTGGACATACCTTAGTAGAATTGGCAGAACAAAATCCGCTAATTGTAGGGATTACCCCCGCAATGCCTACGGGAAGTTCAATGAAATATATGATGGAAGCTTTTCCTGAACGTGCCCTAGATGTTGGAATTGCGGAGCAACATGCGGTGACTTTAGCTGCGGGAATGGCTACGCAGGGATTAATCCCCTATTGTGCCATTTACTCGACATTTCTACAACGAGCCTATGATCAATTGATTCACGATGTAGCCCTGCAAAAATTACCTGTGGTTTTTTGCTTGGATCGCGCAGGATTGGTAGGTGAGGACGTGCAACACATCAAGGGGTTTTTGATTTAGCCTACTTGAATTGCATTCCCAATATGGTTATTGCTGCGCCTTTAGATGAAATAGAATTGCGCAATTTATTATATACGGTTCAATTGGGAATTGATACTCCTTGGGCCATTCGCTATCCTAGAGGAAAAGGAGTAAAAGATTTCAATTGGCGAGAAGAATTCAAAAAAGTTAACGTATCAATAACTAAAAAATTAAGAAAAGGCAATAAATTTGCCATGATTTCTACGGGAGTTATTGGTAATAATGTGATAGAAGCCTTTAAAAAATGTGAGACTGAAGATTGGTCGCATTATCATTTTATGTTTGTAAAACCATTAAATGAAGAAGAGCTACACCACATTTTGTCAAACGCATGAACGCCTTGTAACCATCGAAGATGGTGTAATAAAAGGAGGATTTGGAAGTATGATTGCTCAATTTGTAGCGCAACACTATCCAGGAATTCCAGTTGAAAATTTAGGTGTGCCCGATGTATTCATCGAACATGCAACCGTAAGAGAACAACAAGAAATTTGTGGAATAGACATAAATTCAATTGTTAAATTAATTAGTGAAAGTTTTTGAATAAGTCAGGAAAGATTGCTTTGTTATCTGCTGTATTGTGTTTAGGGGGAGCAGGTGTATGGGCACAAGAGGGACAAACTCCACAAGGAAATCCTCAGCCTCAGGCACCCGTAGCTCAGGATACCTTGATAGTACAAGAGAATCCCTTCAATCCCTTAATGAATTTTTTACCACGTCAGAATTATGCAGAGGAAGATTTATTAATGAGCTATATGAACTTAGGGAGTAAAGAAGATTTGAATTTCTTTAAACCTGAAGTTTTTGTAGAACGCAGTAAACCCAAATACTCTCAAATCAAAACTAAGTTTAATCCTCAGATTCAATTATCTGCGATTCCTGTGAATAACGAGATTGTGGGATATTGGGAAAAGAAAAATAGAGTAGGGTTAGATTTCAATCAAATTGCTTTTGTCAATTGGAGTGCTGGGGGTGATAATTCAATTTCAGGTTTGCTAAAAGGAGATTTTAGTAGAAAGTATATCAAAGGGCGTTTGATTTGGGATAATCTCTTAAACGTGCGCTATGGTGTAAATAAGCAATCTGATCGTGAGTTGCGCAAAACGGATGATGTATTGGAGCTTAATTCTACTTTTGGATATAAATCTTCTGCAGCCTCCGATTGGTACTATGTATCGAAGTTAAATTTTAGAACACAGTTTACCGACGGGTTTAATTACCCTAATACAGATGATCCTGTTTCACGATGGTTTGCTCCTGCTTACTTATTCGTCGGGATCGGGGGGGAGTATATGGATTCCAAAACGGAATTAAATATTATATTTCACCGTTAACCTATAAAGCAACTTTTGTCAATGATCAGCGTTTAGCAGATCAAGGTGCTTTTGGTGTGGAGTCTGCCGTTAAAGATGATGATGGCAATAATCCTAAGACATGGAAAACGATATAAAGCGGAGGTCGGTTTATTGGTGAGTACAGAGTGGAAAAAAGAAGTGTTTACTAATATTTTTTATCGATACCAAATTGACTTTTTATAGCGATTATATCGACCAATTTGGAAATATTGATGTGATGTGGGATTTAAAGCTCGACATGAAAGTGAATGATTTTGTACGCGCCAATGTTGGGGTGAACTTAATCTATGATGATAATGTGAAAACGAAAGTGGAACGCAACACGGCGTACAAGTAATGGAAGGACCGAAAATTCAATTCAAACAAACCCTTGGAGTAGGCCTCGTTTTATTCCTTTTAATTTTATAAATTAGCATCATGAAGAATGTCTTTTTACTTGGTATATGCTGTTTACTTTCGTCCTTTTCTTTTGCACAAGAAGATGAGTGTTAGCGGATTTGACTAGTAAAAAGGACAGCGCAACACTGGATTATAAGTATAGGGAAGACCAATTTTACTTTGGAATATCTCATACCTTGATGCAAGGTAAACCGGTCGGGTTTAAAGGAAATTCTGTTTCCCTGGGGATGGATATTGGTTTTTTTGAGGGATTTTCCAATCAATAAAAGCCGTACGATTGCCATTGCACCTGGTTTCGATTTTCGTATCAAAATTTGCGCAATAACTTCGGACTAACAGAAGATGGGAACTATACCACCTTGCCAACTTATAAAAGAAACAGTCTTTCGTTGCATATGTTGGATTTACCCATTGAATTGCGATGGAGAACGTCTACTCCAGAAAGCCATAAATTCTGGCGTACGTATGTAGGATTTAAAGCGAGTTATGGTGTTGGGAAGTCGCCTTAAAACATCAACCGATACCTATTCTACAACGGTAAGAGGAGATGACAATATCAACAAATGGTTGCTGGGAATGTATGTAGGAGCTGATTTAATACGTGGAATTTTTATGCCTATTATGGTTTGAATCCTATTTATAAAGAAGCCCCAATCAAAGATGATGCAGAAAAATTGCGCTTGTTTAAAGTGGGCGTGATATTTTATATTTTATAAGGAAAAGAGCTTGAAAAGGCTCTTTTTTTTATTGGGTTAAAAGTACCCAACACAAAATTTGAGGAATAATCCCAATTAATCCACCCAAAGCAACTTCATATGAGGTGTGTGCACGTAAAAATAAACGAGCACTCGCTGTTAGACCTGTAATTAATA
This sequence comes from Mylabris phalerata, assembly GCA_020740385.1. Taxonomy (NCBI): domain Eukaryota; kingdom Metazoa; phylum Arthropoda; class Insecta; order Coleoptera; family Meloidae; genus Mylabris; species Mylabris phalerata. Next base: position 36,142 of record JAJEOX010000012.1, read on the forward strand.
TACAGCTAATGACTAGAATTAAAGCTGGCGTTTTTTTGATGGATAAGCAACAAGATAAGAAATGTTAATCCTGCAGTTAATAAAGTGGTGTGAACACTGAATTTTTGTTTCAAAAAGGCTCCAAGTAATAAGAGTGTATACGATCCAATTAAACCCCAAAAATAAATCTTAAGCTCATACGCACTGTTGTTGTATAAAACCAGCGATTTAAGTGTATAAAGCAGTAAAATGTTAATGGCAAAAGGAACAATGCGCTCTTTCGTTTCATTGACCATTACACTCGATTTAAGAATGCGCAAGGAAACGCATCAAATAGTAAATGGAAATGGGAATGAAAAAAGTAACAATGGCTACTTGACTGAGAATAATAGACAGTTCTAATGGCGTAAAATAATAGTACTGAATAAGAAAATACAACCCAACAGTTTGTAAAGGCACCAAAATAGGATGAAAAAGATAGGAAACAAGTTGAGCTAATTTTTTCATGGTGGCCTACCGCAAGGTTAGTGAATGGTTTATATTTTTAGTTAGATTTTCTTTCTCATTCGAGCGACTGGAATGTCCAATTGTTCTCTGTATTTCGCAACCGTTCTTCGAGCAATAGGATATCCTTTTTCTTTCAGTAAATCCGCAATTTTATCATCAGGATACGGTTTCTTTTTATCCTCATCCATAATGATATTTTCTAGAATCTTCTTGATTTCAATTGTAGATACTTCTTCTCCTTGATCATTCATCATGGCTTCTGAAAAGAAGTTTTTGATCAATTTAGTACCATAAGGTGTTTCTACGTATTTACTATTAGCAACGCGTGAAATCGTGGAAATATCCAACCCAACTAAATCGGCAATGTCTTTTAGAATCATTGGTTTTTAGCTTGGTTTCGTCTCCAGTTAAAAAATATTCTTGTTGATAATGTATAATAGCACTCATGGTAACATATAGCGTTTCATGGCGTTGTTTGATGGCATCAATGAACCACTTCGCTCCATCTAACTTTTGCTTGATGAATTGAACGGCATCTTTTTTGAGAGGCACTCGCTTGTGTAGAATCTTTATACGTCTGTAACATCTCTTGATAATCGCGAGAGACGTGTAACTCAGGTGCATTTCTATTGTTTTAAAGTTAATTCGATTTCACCATCGACAATTTTGATGGTAAAATCAGGGATCACTTGTTCAATGAAGCGATTAGATCCAGTGTAAGCTCCTCCTGGTTTAGGATTGAGTTTCTCAATTTCATCAATCGCTTTGCGCAATTGATCTTTGGTAATATTATAGCGCGTTAAGAGCTTGTCGTAGTGTTTTTTTTGTAAAGGCGTCAAATTGATTCTCAATGATGTCTTTGGCTATGGTAATAGCATCCGTGGGAGTTTTGTGTTTTAATTGCAACAATAAACACTCTTGTAAATCACGGGCACCTACGCCAATTGGCTCAAGTTCATGAACAATGCTCAAGATGTTTTCAACCGTTTCTAAATCGGTGTAAATACCTTGAGTAAAGGCCAAGTCATCCACAATGTCTTGCACATCACGACGGATATACCCCATTTCATCAATACTCCCCACTAAGAATTCCGCAATGGCTCTATCATGGTCCGAAAGGATGAAGGTATTGAGTTGATTGATTAGATTTTGATGAAAGGATTCTGTTGCAATAATCGGTGCTTCATAGTTCCTCATCATCTGAGCTATAATTATTTGCTTGTAATTTGTAATCCGGAATTTCATCATCGCTGAGGTAGTCATCAATATTGATGTCCTCTGTGTCAATGCGCTCATTGTCAAAGTCGTCAAAATCATTGTCTAAACTCTCGAAGTCATCTCCTGTTTCTTCTTTTCCAGTTTCCAAGGCAGGATTTTCAATTAGTTCCTCTTTCAACCTTTGTTCAAAGGCTAAAGTAGGTAATTGAATCAGCTTCATCAACTGGATTTGCTGAGGAGATAATTTTTGAGATAACTTAAGCTGTAAACTTTGTTTTAGCATGCTAAATAAAATTAACGAAATAAAAATGTTTACTTTTAATCAGTATTCCCTCTAAATTAAAGAAAAAATACGATAAAAGTAAACATTTGAAGGGTTTCTTTCTATGAATAATTAAAAACGCTGCATTTTGCGGAGTTCTAGGGAAAGGAATAACGTCTCTAATGTTCGTCATACCAGTAACGAATAGTACTAAACGCTCAAATCCAAGACCAAATCCACTGTGTGGAGCTGTACCGAATTTACGGGTGTCTAGATACCACCATAATTCTTCTTTGTCGATTCCCATTGACTCGATTTTGTCTAATAAAACGTCATAACGCTCTTCTCTTTCAGAACCACCTACAATTTCTCCAATTCCAGGGAATAAGATATCCATTGCGCGAACTGTTTTTCCATCTTCATTCATGCGCATATAGAATGCTTTGATATTTGCTGGATAATCAAATAAGATTACGGGGCATTTGAAGTGTTTTTCTACTAAATAGCGTTCGTGCTCACTTTGTAAATCAGCACCCCATTCTTCAATAATATAGTTGAATTTCTTGTTCTTATTTGGCTTAGAAGCTTTTAAAATATCAATAGCCTCTGTATAGCTTACGCGTTTGAAGTTGTTCTCCGTAATAAAGCGAAGCTTCTCTAATAAAGACATTTCACTGCGTTCAGCTTGTGGCTTGTTCTTTTCTTCTTCTTGCAATCTCTTCTCTAAGAAAGCTAAATCATCTTGACATTTTTCTAGCGTGTAGTTGATGACATATTTAATGAAATCCTCTGCTAAATCCATGTTGTCCTGCTAATTTGTTGAATGCAACCTCAGGTTCGATCATCCAGAATTCAGCTAAGTGACGAGATGTATTTGAATTTTCTGCACGGAAAGTAGGACCAAATGTATATACTGATCCCAATGCCATAGCATACGTTTCTGCTTCTAATTGTCCAGATACAGTTAGGTTTGTTTGCTTTTCCAAAGAAATCTTCAGAGAAATCAACCGCTCCTTCTTCAGTACGTGGAAGTTTATTTAAATTGAAATTGGTTACTTTAAACATTTCTCCAGCTCCTTCAGCATCAGATCCTGTGATGATTGGTGCATTGAAGTAGAAGAAACCATTGTCTTGGAAATATTTATGTACTGCATAAGAAAGTGTACTTCTTACACGCATAATAGCACCAAAAATGTTTGTTCTAATTCGCAAGTGAGCATTTTCACGTAAAAAACTCTAACGAGTGTTTTTTGGGTTGAATTGGATACTCTTCTGGATTGGATTCACCATAAACTTTTAAGTTTTCAACTTGGATTTCTACATTTTGTCCAGCTCCTCTACTTTCAATTAGGGTACCTCTTACAGAAATAGCTGCTCCTGTGTGAATCTTTTTTAATAATTCAGCAGGAAACTTATCTAAGTCAACAACACATTGGATGTTATTGATTGTCGATCCGTCATTTAAAGCAATAAATTGGTTGTTTCTAAATGTCTTTACCCAACCTTTTGCTTTTACTTCGTGCAAAAGTGCCTTCCGGTAAGTAGATCGATAATTTTGGTGTGTTTCATTTTTGATTATATTTTTGTTACCTGGTAGATCAATTCTTGGAATTGAAATACGAACAAATGTACTAAAAAACAATAGATATTTGTGTAATCAACGAGGTTATTAATCAAAGAATAAAATTGAAATACCGTTTTTGAGCCAGTTGTCAGGAGTCTTTGTACTTGCTTCCGCCTGAAGTGGATGGTGAGAGGGAGGTGATACTATAAAAAAGCCTTGTTTTATTGGACTCGCTATGGACTCAGTATGGAGGCACTATGGACTCACCCTAAAGAAAAATTATCTCGTCCTGATATAGCTGTACTGCTCTTGTTTATAATCCTTTTATTACTGTACAGTTTTTTTTAGGAAGGGGCAGTAACAAAAAAAGAGGGTGACCGTTTAGGACACCCTCTTTTTACTTATTTAAGCACTTTCTTTGCTTTATACTTTTAGAATTTCTTCTTCTTTTTTCACTAAGATATCGTCAATTTTCTTTACAAAAGCATCTGTTAATTTTTGTACTTGCTCTTCAGCATCTTTACAAACATCTTCAGAAACTCCGTTTTTTTCTTCTTTTTTGATATCGTTATTTGCATCTTTTCGTGCATTGCGAATACCAATTTTAGCTTCTTCTGATTCCGCTTTTGCTTGTTTGACCAAGTCTTTACGTCTCTCTTCTGTTAAAGCAGGAATATTGATGATGATATTATCTCCATTATTCATTGGATTCAACCCTAAATTAGCAATCATAATCGCTTTTTCAATAGGTTGTAACATGCTTTTTTCCCAAGGTGTAACCGTTAATGTACGAGCATCTGGAACGTTTACACTTGCTACTTGTGATAGGGGAGTTTGTGAACCGTAATAGTCTACAAAAACACCACCTAACATTTTGAGGTGTTGCTTTTCCAGCACGAATATTTAATAAAGATTTTTCTAAGTGAGCAATAGAACCGTCCATTGCCTCTTTTGCACTTGCAATAATTAAATCTATTTCTTCTGTCATAACGTTTATTAATTAATGTTTACGGAAACAGTAGTTCCTACTGAATCATCTCCTTGGCAAACTTTTAGTAAATTGTTTTCTTTATTCATATCGAATACCACAATGGGTAACTCGTTTTCTCTACTCAAGGTAAAGGCTGTCGTGTCCATGACATTCAATCCTTTTGTCAATACATCGCTAAATGTGATTTGTTCAAATTTAACGGCTGTAGGATCTTTTTCAGGATCTGCATTGTATACTCCATCAACACGTGTCCCTTTTAAAATAACATCAGCATTGATTTCAACACCTCTTAATACTGCAGCGGTATCTGTAGTGAAATAAGGGTTTCCTGTTCCTGCTCCAAAAATTACAATTCTACCTTTTTCCAAGTGACGAACTGCTCTTCTTTTGATATAAGGCTCAGCAACTGCTTCGATTTTTCAAGGCTGTCTGTAAACGAGTTAGCATTCCTGCATCTTCTAAAGCTCCTTGAAGAGCCATTCCGTTGATAATCGTTGCCAGCATTCCCATATAGTCTCCTTGAACGCGATCCATCCCTACACTTGCTCCTGCTACTCCTCTAAAAATATTTCCACCACCAATAACAATCGCTATTTCAACACCTAGATCATGTACTTTTTTTACTTCAGCTGCGTACTCAGCTAATCTCTTAGGGTCAATTCCATATTGATTCTCTCCCATTAAAGCTTCTCCACTTAATTTAAGTAGAATTCTTTTGTATTTCATGGATATGATATTTTTAAAGTTTTGCAAATATAAAGATTATATGCTACTATAAAATAGCTTTCTCGAATTTATCCTGATGATTTTTAAACGTTCTACTCGCTGCTTGATATCCCAAGTCAAAAATTTCATCCATACGTTGCTTATTTCGCTCAAAAGTTGAATATTGAGTGATGTGATGTGATTCAATGAGCCAATCACATAAAATCGATTGGGAGCGGTTGTGATTAGCAGCCATTAAATCATAGGCTCGAATGGCTACAGATCGGAGGGAGTTTAGATTTTTTTTGTCTAATTGCTCAATAGGACACACATTACTTCCAATGAGAAAATCACAATCCTCTCGAATTAAATCTGTGGCGAAATTGTTGAGGATGCCTCCGTCGCTATACAATTGTTCGTTAATGCTATGGGGCGAAAAAATAGCAGGAAAAGCACTAGAGGCTAAAATTGCATCAATTACGCGAGTGTCAGGGTCAAAAACGTGTATTTCTCCTTTTGCAATATCTGTGGAGTTAATCAGAACAGGAATTGGCAAGTCATCCAAGGTTCTGTTTTCAAAAATAGAGAATAGGTATTTCTCAAATGCATTTGAATCAATTAGCCCTGCTTTTTTAAACGTAAAAAAAATGCCAGTTTAACACATTGACAGATTTAAAAAAATCCAAGATCTCATGTGGCGTTAATCCCATCGCATATAAACAAGAAACAATTGATCCAGCACTTGTTCCGGCGAGGATTTTCGGCTTGATGTTTTGCTCCAGTAAAAAGGAAAGAACACCTGCATGAGCTATCCCTTTATAGCCACCTCCAGATAAAGCTAAACCTATTTTTGGGGTTTTCATAAATAAAGTATTGGTAGATTAGTGTTTAAAAGTTTAACTTTGAATTCAAACTAATAAAATTAAACAAAAATGAACAAAGTCGAAATAAAAGAATTGAATAATAGCTTTTCTTATGAGGAGTTCCGTTCGTATGTTACAGATGCTCTGCAAAATAACCCAGAGAAATTAAATCTTTCTGCAGATTATTTACCTTATGCGGAATTGAATGAAGCGCGTTTACATCGCTTAGATAAAACGTTGAGTGTAGAGCCTGAAGTGGCTTTAGTAATGGAAAACTTAGGGAAAGAGTATATCTGGTTGGTGATTTCTGAAAGTTGGTGTGGAGATGCGGCTCAGTCTGTACCGATGTTAAATAAAATGGCTAAACTTACGGGGAAAGTAGAGTTGCGTATTGTATTTCGCGATCAAAACTTGGAGTTGATGGATCAATACCTAACCAATGGAGGACGAGCAATTCCAAAGTTGTTAATCGTAGACAAAGAAACATTAGAGGTTTTAGGTCATTGGGGGCCACGCCCTGCTGGTGCAGTACAAGTAGTAAATGATTACAAAGCAGAACACGGAAAATTTGACGAGGATGGAATTATCTTGTTAAACAAGTGGTATACAAAAAAATAAAGGTCAACAAGTACAACAAGAAGTTGCTGCATTGATGACCTCAATTGATAACTAAATCTATAGCATCACTATTGTACGATAGGACCTACAATAGTGATGTTTTTTGACCAAGATAAACTCGCTGGATTACATCCTGGAGATCCTTCTGGGATAATCTGATCCAGTTTTTCAAAATACTGCACCCAAACAGGAAAATACTCGCCTGTATATTTAGATTTATAAGTCATAGGATACATCCTAAAAAATTCTTTGTTTTTATTGGCTGCTTTGAAAGCATCATAAATCAATTCTGAGCAATAGTATTTGCTATTAGCATATAAAATAATTTTCGTCATAAGGAACGCCAAGTTGTTCTAGGGCAAAGGCTTTGGCTTGAGGAATTAACTTTTCGTGTTTAACAACGAGACGTCCAAGATAGGAGGGTTCTGGTGTTTTATTCAAAAACTGATTGAGGGGTGTGATACAGACTTCAGGCCAAGTCGCTTCAATCACTTGTAAACTGCCTTCGTGTTCAATAACCATTCCGATATGATTGAAGTTTAATCCTTCATATCCATAAGTTACTTCATTAATAGCATCACAAAGCGGACCGCATTTTAAGTTTTGAAATATCAAATCTCCTTCTTTAAATGTTGTCTGCTGAGCATAGCTTATTGTGGATAGTAGTACAATCAGTGCGAGTATTTTTTTTCATATTCTTTTCGTGTTTGGACAAAAGTAAAATTATCTCTTTAGATAAGCAATGGAAGCCGTCAATCCTTTATCCAATTGCTTCGAAAACCCACTTTTAGGATTGTGTTAAATTTTATATAATCCATCAACTGGGATTGCCTTTAGGTGTAATTAGTTGTATATTAGGAAAATTAACCATTTAAAACAGAGTTATTTATGTCAAACAATATTCAATTTCCTAAGTTTAAAGAAAAATACGGAAACTATATTAATGGAAAATTTGTTGAACCAGTAAAAGGGAACTACTTCGATTCTATTACACCTATTACGGGAAAAACCATTTGCTAAAGCAGCGCACTCAACAGAAGATGACTTAATTTTAGCCATTGATGCCGCAGAGAAAGCGTTTGAAACATGGAGCCGTACATCAGCAACAGAACGCAGTAATATCTTAAACCGCATTGCAGATCGCATGGAGCAAAATTTGGATTATATTGCTCAAGTGGAAACTGTAGACAACGGAAAAGCGATTCGCGAAACGATGAATGCGGATATTCCATTGGCTATTGATCATTTCCGCTATTTCGCAGGTGTGATTCGCGCAGAGGAAGGTGCTGTAGTTGAACTGGATGAACATACCGTTTCTATGATTGTACATGAACCACTTGGAATTGTGGCTCAAATTATTCCATGGAACTTCCCAATTTTAATGGCGGTTTGGAAATTAGCTCCAGCATTAGCAGCAGGAAACTGTGTGGTATTAAAACCAGCAGAGAGTACGCCAATTTCAATTATGGTGCTGATGGAGTTGATTGGAGATTTAATTCCACAGGTGTAATAAACGTTGTCAATGGATTTGGTTCTGAATTAGGACAAAAACTAGTGACAAATCCTAAGATTAACAAAGCAGCGTTTACTGGTTCTACAGCAACTGGACGCTTAGTGATGCAATATGCAACAGAAAACATTATCCCTGTTACTTTAGAACTAGGAGGGAAGTCGCCAAACGTATTCTTTGAATCAATCATGGATCACGATGATGAATACCTAGACAAGGCGATTGAAGGAGCGGTATTATTTGCTCTTAACCAAGGGGAAATTTGTACTTGTCCGTCTCGTTTGTTGATTCAAGAAAGTATTTACGATAAATTTATTGCCCGTGTTATTGAGCGCGTAAAGGCAATTAAAGTTGGAAACCCATTAGACCCAACAACGATGATGGGAGCACAAGCTTCAAAAATTCAATACGACAAGATTAGTTCTTACCTAAAACTGGGTAAAGAAGAAGGGGCTGAAGTATTAGTAGGAGGAGATGTGTATCACCTAGGCGGTGATTTAGAAACGGGATATTACATCCAACCAACCTTGTTTAAAGGAAATAATAAGATGCGTATTTTCCAAGAGGAAATCTTTGGACCAGTATTGGCTGTAACAACATTCAAGGATGAAAAAGAAGCAATTGAAATTGCGAATGATACGTTGTATGGATTAGGAGCAGGAGTATGGACGCGTGATGCGCACCAATTATATCAAATTCCAAGAGCAATTAAAGCGGGACGCGTTTGGGTAAACAACTACCATAGTTACCCTGCAGGTGCTCCATTTGGAGGATATAAACAATCAGGTATTGGACGTGAAAATCACAAAATGATGTTAGGGCATTATCGTCAAACAAAAAACATGTTGATTTCGTACAATAAAAATAAATTAGGATTCTTTTAAAAAGAAAATAAGATGTCGAAAGTTAGCCGAATTGATGCAACAGAGAAAGCAAAAGCCTTGATACAAGAATTACAGGCTGAACATGGCGACTTGATGTTTTATCAAGCAGGAGGTTGTTGTGAAGGTACACAACCCATGTGTTTTGTGAAGGGAGGGTATTACTTAAGACGGAGAGATGTCAAAATTGGACAAGTGTGTGGCTTTGACTTTTTGGGTTGACCGCGACTTATTTGAGTACTGGAAACACGCTCATTTCACTTTAGACGTAACAGATGGTTTTGGAGCTGGTGGTTTCTCTTTAGAAATACCCAAACAAAAGACCTTCCAAATACATTATCGTATGTTTACACCGGAAGAGCTTCCTGAGCTTGAGGAGGTAATTTTAAATGAATAATTGCTTTAATGAAATACGATAGATGTTTGAGGCTACCCTTCTGGGTAGCCTTTTATATTTTACGGTGTTAAGTCAATTAATCTTTAGTTGGCTATTCAGAATCTTCTTTGTTCATAATCACGCATCATCTACTAATAATTTCAAATACTTATTTCTTTTTAAATACACTATTCAAATTAGCTGTCTTTTTTGGATTCATTTTTGTTGTTTGGAGTTTTGTTATCTAGGAATGTAAACCTAAAATCAGCGATAGGTAACTAAATGAAAAGGAATTATACAAGATCGTTCTTGAATTAGCAATGGAAGCATACTATAGTATGATAAAACCCTAATGAGAGGTGATGAAGTAGAATAGCTTTGTAGAAGTTGGTTAAAGCTGATTCTGGGTTAAAAGTATTTTTATGAGTGGATGTACCATAGAATTCTTGGGTGAACCTAACAATTTTAAATTTAAATCGTATTAAAGTGAAAAGGAGAAAATATAGCATGTATTTATTTAGTGTTCTTCTTGTTGGTTTTGTGTCCTGTAATCATGAGGAAGAGGTAAGGTTAAAAAGCCAAGAAAAGGCTGAAGAAAGATTGGCATTCTCTTCTGTTGCTGAATTAGAGGCTTTTTATCATAGAATAAGAGAGGAAGGAAATGACAATGTAGTAAAAGATTTTGGAATTATTTCTTTGTATTCTATTAGAGGAAAAAACAGTAGCGAGAAGGAGTTTAGTGAGGATTATCAGCCTTGCATAAAATCAAATAAGATAATTGAGACTACTAGTGAATTTGATGACACTTCAGGAGATCCAGAAGAAGAAGAGGATTTTATTATGGATGATAGTTTTGCTTGCTTGCTTAATGACCAAGGGGAAAATTTTAATAGGTACTGAAGTTTATAAGTATACAGATGTTGGATTATTCAGGGTAGGAAAGAGTCATTATGGGGAACTAATGTCTTTTTTTGGCTGCTGAAGGAATTAAAAGTTTTCCTGAAAAAACAGACCCTATTATAGTGAATCGTTATGTTGAGAAATACCAACCAAATGTTTATTCTTCTGTTACAGCTGATGTTCAATACTTCCATGCAAGCATTACTAATGGTATCGAATCGGAACAGCAAGATGTAGAGCCAGATAGAGAGGGGCCAGGACCAAATACACATGCTGGAAATTCTAGTCAAGCAGAGGATCCTATGAGGACTTATATCGAGGGATTGGATCATTTAGTTACTAGAAAAGTGCACAAAAATGAAATAGGGAATATTTTTGGCAATGATAATTATGTGGTGTACTATGAATATAAGCCTAAAAAACGATTGAAAGTAAAGTATTACAGACAAAATTATGGTTTGGTATATTGCTGTTGGATGTAAGGTGAAAAATCAAAAAAAAGGTTGGACTGGTATCTGGAGAACACAAGATCCCCCAATTTTATCTATGGGAATAAAAAGTATGGTTTATGAATTTCCTACGATGAATGGAGTGTTTAATGCGAATCATCGACCTATTGTATTGCACGTTGATAAAGACGTTTATAGGATAGAAGATAATATACTTATGAAACAGAATAGTTCGCAATATCCCACTTTACCTACATTTTTTTACAACAGTGTGAATGCAGTAGCTGAGGCTGTGTTGGAAGAAGAAATTTCTCCTGAGCAAATTGATGAAATATTTTATAAAAACATTTGGAATTTGTTAAAAGATTGTGCTTAGTGTGAATCAAAAAAAAGGGCAACAAAAAATTGCTTTTGTTGTGGGTATGCCTAATAAAGTAATGGTACAATACTATGATTTTTCTACTATTAGTTATGGAAAGGCAAAAATATCAAGAGTTTTTGATTGGGGGATTATGTCTCCTCCAGTAAGTTATAATTTCAGTACAGGATTTAATGTTAGTTCAGGTGCTGTGTTAAAAGCGGTATTTAATTTTAAGCAAAACTCCTCCTCTTAAATTGGATATCTATAGCATGGTTTATGATGAGAATCAATGGAAAGGAGTTAGTTTAAAAATTGATAATTAATGGTGCAATTAATGAAATATAGATATATTACTTTGTTTTTTGGAGTAATATCTTTTACTATGCAGGCGCAAGTGAACATATCCCAAAAAGTTTTTTTATGGATTTCAAATCGGAGTATTGGAAACCGTTTTTTATAATGAGGTAAACCTAACAGATGTTTTTTCTTTTAAAACAGGAGTCGGATTTGTTGGAGGAATAGATAATTCTTCTTTTTTTGTCACTCCTAAACTTGAACTACAACCGAAGTGGAATTTTACTAAAAAAAAGCGTTTTTTTTTCAAAGAAGACAACTCAATATAATGCTTCAAATTATGTAACACTAGCTTTGTCATATCTGCCAGAATGGTCAACGTTGTCAGCGTATAAAAATAGAGCAAATGAACACATACAGCTTATTCCGACAATTGGATTCAAAAGAAACTATAAACAGAATTTGAATTTTGAGTTTTTCTTAGGTGGTGGTTATGAAAGAAATTTAAGTCAAGATATCGTTTAAACGAGATGGTTTTGCTTTAAAAATAGGAGCTTTAATCGGTTTTGATTTTTAATTGTTTTACTCGTCTTTAAAATAGTAGTCATCACTTGAAGTAAAAAAAGCTGCGTTAAAATCAATTTCTAACGCAGCTTTTTATCTCGTAAAGGAGTGCCGTTGACGGTTTGACCTTAAGTCAATTATTCTTTAAATACATGATCATCTATTCAGTGAATCCCTTCTCGCATTTTTCCTCTCCCTTTTCCATTATGCGTTCAAATTCCTCAATACTCAAGGCATTTGCTACATCATAGTCGCCAATTTTGGTTCGGCGTAAAGCACTTTAAATGGGCACCACTATTTAGTTTTTCTCCAAAATCAAAAGCAAGGGAACGGATATAAGTTCCTTTGGAACAAGCAAACTCTGAAAATCAATTTCAGGTAGTGCAACACGAGTGAGTTCGAAGTCTGAAATAGTAATAGGACGTGTGCTTATTTCTACTTCTTCTCCTTTTCTAGCGTGCTCATATAACCTTTTTCCATCTTTTTTTAAAGCAGAGAAAATAGGAGGGCGTTGCTCGGTTGTACCTAAGAAGCTTGCCCTTGTTTGCTCTATAATTTCTGTTGTGATATGATCGATAGGAAAGGTTTGATTAATCGCTGTTTCAAGATCATAGGAAGGTGTTGTAGCACCTAAATAAAAAGTACCCGTATATTCTTTTTCTTGACCTTGTAAATCTGTAATTGTTTTAGTGGCTTTTCCTGTACAAATCAATAATAATCCAGTAGCTAAAGGATCTAATGTCCCTGCATGCCCTACTTTGATTTTTTTAAGACCATATTCTTTCTTTAAGAGCCATTTAATTTTATTTACGGCTTGGAAAGAAGACCAATGTAAAGGTTTGTCAATCAATAAGACTTGACCTTCCTGAAAAGCTTCAGCTGAAAATTGCATGTTTAGTTTTTTTAAGTATCCGAAGTAAATCAATAAAAGAACACCAGCAATGATGCGGTAGTATCCCCAAGGTTTAAATCCGTATTTTTTGATAATTCCAATGAAAAATTTGATGGCAACAATAGAAACAATAAATGCTAAAACGTTGCCTAAAAGGAATAATTTTAAGTTGTCTGTATTGTCAAAAAGTAATTCATATCCCATTTTTCCAGATTCGTATTTTTTTGAATACGATTGAATATACGGTTACAGCAGCCATCGTAGGTACCGCTAAAAAGAATGAAAACTCAGCAGCTACCTGACGAGAAAGCCCTTGTTGCATTCCTCCAATAATTGAGGCTGCAGAGCGGCTTGTTCCAGGCATCATCGCTAAACATTGCCAAAAACCAATCGTTACTGCTTGTTTGATGGTAATGTCTTCTTCGCGTACTGTTTTGGGATTTTTGAAGTATTTATCAATGAAAATCAGGACGAATCCGCCGACAATTAACATGATAGCAATGTAGATGGTTTCTCCTAGAACAGCATCAATTTTATCGTCTAATAACTTCCCTAAAACAAGGGCTGGAATAACGGCGAAAACTAGTTTTTTATAGAATGAAATACGACTGAAATCAAAAAATTTACGCCAATAAAGAACAACTACAGCTAGGATAGCTCCGAATTGAATAGCGGTTTGAAAAAGTTTGACGAAATCATCTTCCTGAATCCCGTAATATGAACTCAAAAAGATCATATGAGCAGTGGATGAAACAGGTAAATATTCAGTAAGTCCTTCTACAATAGCTAGAAGGATGGCTTGTATTAAATCCATAAAATTAGTTTGTTATGATTGTTTTTTTATCTTTTTTAAAAATGGAATAAATAGCTACACCAATACCAATAAAAAACACAGCTGGTGCCAAGTGAATTCTTCTAAAACTGTAGATGGCCTCATTAAATTGTGTAGGATCATCATTAGAAGCTCCACCCATAAGAATAAAACTCAAGGTTATAATTGCAAAACTTACTAGAAGTAAGGTATAATTTTGTTTTGAAAACAAAAAGCCTGAAGGGTTGTTATCTTTTTTCATATCTAGTATAGTTCGTCTGATTTAAGGTTTAAGAATCGCTGTGTAGCGAAGAAAGTACTAATGGTTGTAATAATAATACCCGTTAGGATAATACCCAGTCCAACAATAACCAACGGCATATAATTTACCGCAGGATTAAGTTCTAGATCAGGAAATTTCTTATCAAGGTAGAAGGTTAAAGCAACTAAGGCAATAACGGCTAATATTGATCCAATTAGGCCTAAACGCATGCTGTGCCAAATGAATGGACGGCGAATAAAGTTTTTAGTTGCTCCAACCATTTGCATGGTTTTAATGGTAAAGCGACTTGAAAAAATCAATAAGCGCAAAGAGCTGTTGATTAGTAACATAGAAACCACTGTTAAGATAGCTGCAATAATCAGTACCCAATTCGTGATGCGCGTAATGTTGTGATTGACTAATTCAACAAGTTGCTTGTCATAAAGAATTTCTTCAATATTTGGTGTCTTCAAAAAGTCTTTTTCTATAGCGGCTAAACTATCCGTTACAACATAATCTCCTTGAATATAGATATCATACGAGTTTTTGAAGGGGATTGTAGCCCAAGAATTCCAAGAAATTCTCTCCTAAATCTTCTTTTTGACTTTCTGCTGCAGCTTCTTTAGAAATAAAGTCAAAGCTTTTGATGTACGAAGACTCGCTTAATTTCTTAGAGAATGTGTCAAATTCTGTTTGAGAAGCCTTATCGTTAAAGAAAATAGTCATAGGAATATTTTCTCGGAAATTATTCGATATTCTTTTGGAGTTAATTACAAATAAACTCAAGGCCCCTAATAAAGATAGAACCAAGAAAATACTTAGTATTACAGAAAAATAAGACGAAATTAATTTTCGCTTTTGGTATTTTTCATAAGTAGACGTCATAATGCAATTTTTAAAGCTGTAAAATTAAAAAACAAAAGTGTTTTTTAAAACACAATTACGATTAAACTTTTCTAATTGTTATAAATATAGTTTATTTTTGCGACAAGTTGGCGTTTTTTTTCGAAGTCATCGAGAAAGAACAGGTGTAATAAATGATATTTTTACTATGAAAATACAATCCAAGCGAAATTGAAGCGAAATGGCAAAAGTTTTGGAAAGAGAATGAAACTTTTAAAACCTCAAATACATCTGATAAACCGAAGTATTATGTACTAGATATGTTTCCTTATCCATCAGGAGCGGGACTGCATGTGGGGCATCCACTGGGATATATCGCATCAGATATTTTTGCGCGTTACAAAAGACACAAAGGTTTTAATGTGCTACATCCTCAAGGATATGATAGCTTTGGATTACCTGCTGAACAATATGCGATTCAAACAGGACAGCATCCAGCGATTACTACAGAAGTAAATATTACACGTTATAGAGAACAATTAGATCAAATTGGTTTTTCTTTTGATTGGTCTCGTGAGATTCGCACTTCCAATGCGGATTACTATAAACATACACAATGGATTTTTATTCAATTGTTTAATGCGTGGTATAATAAGGTGTCAGATAAAGCAGAAGCAATATCAACTTTAGTTGCGTTATTTGAACAAGAAGGAAATGCAAATGTACAAGCGGTTTGCGATGAGTCTATTGCTATTTTTACAGCAGCACAATGGAATGCTTTTTCAGTAGAAGAAAAAGAACGAGTGTTGTTGCAATACCGTCTAACTTATTTAGCAGAAACAGAAGTGAACTGGTGTCCAGCTTTGGGTACAGTATTAGCGAATGATGAAATTAAAGATGGTTTATCTGAACGCGGAGGACATCCTGTGATTCGCAAAAAGATGAAACAATGGAGCATGCGTATTTCAGCTTATGCAGAGCGCTTGTTGGAAGGATTGAATACAATTGATTGGACGGAGAGTTTAAAAGAAAGTCAACGCAATTGGATTGGTAAATCAGTAGGTGCTTCTGTGACTTTTAATTTAAAAGAATCAACGGATACAATCGAAGTTTTTACAACACGCCCAGATACAATTTTTGGTGTGAGTTTTATGACTTTAGCACCAGAGCATGATTTAGTAAGAAAAATCACAACGCCAGAACAAAAAGCAGAAGTAGAAGCGTATATCGAAGCTACATCAAAAAGAAGTGAGCGCGATCGTATGGCAGATGTGAAAAAGATCTCAGGTGTTTTTACTGGAGCTTATGCAGAACATCCTTTTACGAAAGAACCAATTGAAATTTGGATTGGAGATTATGTATTAGCGGGATATGGAACAGGAGCTGTTATGGCTGTTCCTGCTGGTGATACGCGTGATTATGCTTTTGCGAAACACTTTGGAATTACAATTAAAAATATTTTCAATCAAGACATCAGTGAAGAAGCATTTGCTGAAAAAGAAGGTTTTGTTTTAGAGAACTCTGATTTCTTGAATGGATTAGCTTATAAAGAAGCTTCGGCTAAAGCAATTGCTGCTATTGAGGCATTGGGTCAAGGAAAGGGAAAAACAAATTACCGTTTGCGTGATGCAGTATTCTCTCGTCAACGTTATTGGGGAGAACCATTCCCAGTGTTTTATGTAAATGGATTGCCTAAAATGATTGACAAAGCCTATTTGCCAATCTTGTTGCCAGAGGTAGAAAAATATTTACCAACTGAGGATGGGCAACCACCTTTAGGAAATGCACATACTTGGGCTTGGGATACCGTGAATAATAAGGTGGTTTCAAATGACCTAATTGATGAACAAACTATTTTTCCATTAGAACTAAATACAATGCCAGGTTGGGCAGGTTCTTCTTGGTATTGGATGCGTTATATGGATCCGACTAATGAAGAATTTATCGCGTCTAAAGAGGCATTAAATTACTGGCAAAATGTTGATCTATATATAGGAGGAAGCGAACATGCAACGGGGCATTTATTGTATAGCCGTTTTTGGAATAAGTTTTTTAAAAGATATGGGCGTGGCTCCGACAGAAGAGCCTTTTGCTAAATTGATCAACCAAGGGATGATTTTGGGTACTTCTGCTTTTGTTTACCGAATTGAAGGAACAAATACATTCATCTCTAAGGATATGATTACAGATGAAAAAGTACAGCAGTTATATGCCTATGTTGGATTGGTTAATAATTCATCAGAATTAGATACGGAAGGATTTAAAGCTTGGAGACCTGATTATGCGACTGCAGAATTTATTTTCAATGCAAATGGAAAATACATTGTAGGACATGAAGTAGAGAAAATGTCTAAGTCTTACTATAACGTAGTTAATCCAGATGATATTTGCCAAGAATATGGTGCGGATACGCTGCGTTTATACGAAATGTTCTTAGGGCCATTAGAACAAGCGAAACCTTGGAATACAGCTGGTATTTCTGGAGTTTTTGGTTTCTTGAAAAAATTGTGGAGATTGTATGCGGATGATACTGCTGTTGTAGTTGTAGATGAGGAACCAACAAAAGACATGTATAAGTCTTTGCATAAAACAATCAAAAAAAGTACAGGAAGATATTGAAGCTTTTTCATTCAATACTTCAGTTTCTCAGTTTATGATTTGTGTAAATGAGTTGGGGCAACAAAAATGCCACCACCGAGCTATTTTAGAACCACTAGCTGTGTTGGTTGCTCCTTATGCACCGCATATTGCTGAAGAACTTTGGAGTATGTTAGGTCATACGGGAACAATCGCAGATCAAGCGTTTCCTGAATTTAAAGCAGAATATTTAGTAGAAGATGCCAAAGAATATCCTGTGTCTTTTAATGGAAAAATGCGTTTTTAAAATTGAATTGCCGTTGGATTTAAGTGTAGCAGAAATTGAACAAATAATTTTAGCTGACGAAAGAACACAAGCGCAATTACAAGGACGTGAACCTAAAAAATTAATTGTAGTACCAGGAAAAATTATCAACATTGTTGGATAATGTTTCGATATAGAATAAAAAAATCCCGTTGTGCAGCAGTACAACGGGATTTTTGTTTTTATTTTCCTGGTCGAAGAAGTAACGAGTTGTCGAAATCCTTTTTGATGGTTTGAAGGTATCGTTCTGCTTCTAGACGAGTCTTGAAATTTCCTGCTAAAACTTTATAAGAAGGGTTAGAATAAACTAAGGTTGCTTCTAAGTCTGGATAAAGTCTTTTGACGCGACTAAGTGCGGCTTTTGCCTCATTGTTTTTGCCGTAAAAAAACTTGAATATTGTATTTATCAGTGTTAAGGCCTGAAGTTGTTGTGCTTCTTTTTGCCTCAACTAGTTTTTTTATGGCTAAGGGCTCTTGAATTGCGTTGTTTCGCTCTTGAGCATAACTTATAAGATGCGTAAGAAACAAGCAAAAAAGAACCGGAAATATTCTTAAAATTCTCATAATGAAATGTATTTGAAGCAAATTTACAATTATTCTTGAAAATTGCGTGGAAAGCCTTTATTTAGAACGCGTATAAATTAAAGATTAAGGTCGTTAAAGGTTTTAAGAGTTATGCATAAATTGTATTTTTGTCGGAGTTTGTAAATAAGGTGTATTGGATAATAGTTGATTATTACTGTTATTAGAAAGACCAAGTTTAGTTGAAAATCAATTTATAACTATGAAAAAAGTGGGTAACCATAATTCGTTTTCAAAGATTTTATTCTTTTGTTTAGCATTAATGCTATCGTTTTCTACAATTTCGTTTGCGCAGGATGCAGCAAAAGGTAAGGAATTGTTTAATTCTAACTGTGCGGCATGTCATAAGTTAGACGGGGCTTCTACTGGACCTGCACTTCGTGGAGTTGTTGAACGTCACGACGGGGATGTAGAGTGGCTACACAAGTGGATTAAAAGTAGTTCATCTTTGATTAAATCTGGTGACGCTCGTGCAGTAAAACTGTTCAGCGAGTGGAACAAAGTTGTAATGAACGACTTCCCAGGTTTATCTGACCAAAATATTGACGATATTTTGGCGTATGTATCTGAACCAAAAGCTGAACCTGCTGCCGCTGTGGCTGGAGGTGCTGATGCTGCTAAAGGACAAGGAGCAGGTGGAGATGCAGTTTCTAATATGATTGTATTAGGAGCATTAGTAGTAGTATTGTTATTATTGGTAACGATGCTTTTCCTTGTTAAAAAAGTATTGAATAAAGTTGTTGAGGCTAATGGATTAACAGAAGAAGTTCGTCAAACAGTTCCAGTGTGGAAAGCGTTTGTGAAAAACCAATTCTTAGTAATCTGCTCTACTATTATCTTTATTCTAATTGGATCGTATTTTGCTTATGGCTATATGATGCAAATAGGAGTAGATAAAGGATATGAGCCTGTACAGCCAATTCACTTTTCACACAAAATTCACGCAGGAGATAATGGTATTGATTGTAAATACTGTCACTCATCTGCAAGATCAAGTAAAACTTCAGGAATTCCATCATTGAATGTTTGTATGAACTGTCATAAAAACATTAGTGAGTTTACAGGTGATGCTGGAACAGACTATGGAAAATATACTCCAGAGTTTTACACTGCTGAGATTCAAAAGTTATATGATGCTGTTGGATGGGATCCTGCTGCTCAAAAATATACTGGTAAAGAGAAGCCTGTAAAATGGGTTCGTATTCATAATTTACCTGATTTCGTTTACTACAATCACTCACAACACGTAAATGTTGCTGGTTTAGAATGTCAAACTTGTCACGGACCAGTTGAAGAAATGGAAATCATGAGACAACACTCTCCATTGACAATGGGATGGTGTATCGACTGTCACAGAACGACTGATGTTAAGTTAAAGGATAATGCTTACTATGCTAAAATCCATGAAGAACTTGCAAACAAGTACGGAGTAGAGAAGTTGACAGTTGCTCAAATGGGTGGACTTGAGTGTGGTAAATGTCACTATTAAGAATTATTTAAGAATAAGAAGCTAATATTTATATACAATGGCATCAAACAAAAAATACTGGAAAAGTGTTGAAGAGCTGAATGATAATAGTTCTATTGTTGAGACGCTAAGAAACAATGAGTTTGTTGAGGAAATTCCTACAGATGAATTTCTTGGAGACAAAAACAAATTGTCTTCTTCTTCAACAACTCGTCGAGACTTTTTGAAATATGTTGGTTTTTCAACAGCTGCAGCAACGTTAGCAGCTTGTGAGGGACCAGTAATAAAGTCAATTCCTTACGTAGTTCAACCAGAGGAAATTATCCCTGGAATTGCGGATTACTACGCGACTACAATCGCAGATGGTTTGATTTTGTGAATGTTTTGGTTAAGACTCGTGAGGGTCGTCCAATCAAAATTGATAATAACAAACTTGCAAATGCATATTCTGGTGCGAATGCACGTGTGCATGCATCAGTACTTTCGATGTATGATAGCTTGCGATTAAAAGCACCAAAAATCGAAGGAAAAAATGCTTCTTGGGATGATGTAGATGCTAAGGTAAGAGCAAGTTTACAAGATGCTAAATCAACTGGAGGTAGCGTTGTATTATTGACAAATACAATGGCAAGTCCTTCTACTGATAAATTAATCGGAGAGTTTATCGAAACTTATCCAAATGCGAAACACGTAGTGTACGATGCAATTTCATCTTCTGCAGCTGCAGATGCTTATGAACAAGCATACGGAAAAACGTGGATTAGCTGATTACGATTTCGGTAAAGCGAGTGTAATCGTTTCTGTAGGTGCAGATTTCTTAGGAGATTGGCAAGGTGGAGGATACGATTCAGCTTATGCACAAAATCGTATTCCTAAAAATGGAGTAATGTCTAAGCACATTCAGATTGAAGCTAATATGAGTCTTTCTGGAGCTAATGCTGACGTTCGTCTTCCATTATCTGTTGCTGATCAAAAAGCAGCATTAGTGAAATTGTACAATGCAATTGTAGGAGGATCTGTTTCTTCTGCTAATACAGCGTACGACGAAGCTATTATGAAAGCAGCTAAACAAGTAAAAGCAGCAGGTTCAAAAGGAGTTGTTGTTACAGGTTTAGACGATGTAAATGCTCAATTGGTTGTTTTTGCAATTAACGAAGCATTACAAGCTGAGGCTTTCATGCCAGAACAAACAAAATACGTAAGACAAGGTAATGCTGCAAAAGTTACTGAGTTAATTAAAGAAATGAACGCAGGTAAAGTTCATACATTAATTATGTCAGGAATCAACCCAGTATATACGTTAGCAAATAGTGCTGCTTTCGTTGAAGGATTGAAGAAAGTGAAAACTTCAGTTAGCTTCTCAATGAAAGAAGACGAAACTGCTTTAGAGGCTACAATCGCAGCAGCTACTCCTCATTATTTAGAGGCTTGGGGTGATGTGATGATTAAAAAAGGTCACTATTCAGTTACACAGCCTACAATCAGACCTTTATTTGATACAAGACAATTCCAAGAGGCTTTATTGTTGTGGAATGGAAATAATACAGCGTATTATGACTACATCAAAGCAACTAGCGCTTCTTATGTAAATGGATTAACTTGGAATCAATTGGTTCACGATGGTTTCGCTGTATCAGGTGAAAATACCAAAGTATCAGCTACTGCTGATTTCTCTTCTGCTGTTGCTGCTTTAAGCAAAGCGAAAAAAGGAGAAGGTTTAGAGTTAGTATTATACTCTAAAACGGGTATGGGAGATGGACAACAAGCAAATAACCCTTGGTTACAAGAGTTCCCAGATCCAATCACACGTGTTTCATGGGATAACTACTTAACTATCTCTCGTGTTGATGCAGAAGCTTTCGGAATTGAAAACTTCCACGTAGCTAACGGTGGTTTAGATGGTAGCTATGTTACAATTACTGCAAATGGTGTTACATTAGAAAATGTACCTGCATTAATTCAACCAGGACAAGCGGCTGGAACAGTTGGTTTAGCTTTCGGTTACGGAAGAAAAGCAAGCTTAAAAGAAGATATGCAAGTAGGTGTTAATGCTTACACCTTATATCACAACTTCGAAAATGTACAGAATGTTACTGTAGCGAAAGCATCAGGAAACCATGAGTTTGCTTGTGTTCAGTTACAAAACACATTAATGAGTAGAGGGGATATTGTTAAAGATACTACATTAGAAATTTTCAATACAAAAGATGCTGAAGAGTGGAATGTATTCCCAATGGTTTCTTACGATCACCAAGAAGTAAGAGCGGCATCAATTGATATCTGGGAATCATTCGATCGTACTGTAGGTCACCACTTTAATTTATCGATTGACTTAAATGCTTGTACTGGATGTGGGGCTTGTGTTATTGCATGTCACGCTGAAAATAACGTGCCAGTAGTTGGTAAATCAGAGGTAAGAAGAAGTAGAGATATGCACTGGTTGCGTATTGATAGATACTATTCATCAGAAGATACATTTGCTGCAGATGTTGATAAGAAAGTAACAGCAAAAGGATTCTCAGAAGCTCGTTCTGCTTATATTGAATTAGAGCACCCTGCAGATAATCCACAAGTTGTTTTCCAACCTGTAATGTGTCAGCATTGTAATCATGCTCCTTGTGAAACAGTATGTCCAGTGGCTGCTACATCACACGGTCGCCAAGGTCAAAACCATATGGCTTATAACCGTTGTGTTGGTACTAGATACTGTGCAAACAACTGTCCTTATAAGGTTAGACGTTTCAACTGGTTCTTATATGCTCAAAATGATGAGTTCGATTTCCACATGAATGATGATTTAGGGCGTATGGTATTAAACCCAGACGTTGTAGTTCGTTCAAGAGGGGTAATGGAAAAATGTTCATTGTGTATTCAAATGACACAAGCGACAATCTTGAAAGCGAAGAATGAAGGTAGAGCGGTTCGTCCAAACGAATTCGAAACTGCTTGTTCTGCGGCTTGTTCAAGTGGAGCTATGGTATTTGGAGATGTTAATGAAAAAGAATCAGAAATTACTAAATTAGCTGAATCAGATAGAACATACCACTTGTTAGAGCACATTGGTACAAAACCAAATGTATTCTACCACGTTAAGGTTAGAAATATCTAGTTTAAAAAGAATTATTAATTAAAGAAACATATAAAGGATTATGTCGTCACATTACGAAGCACCCATTAGAAAACCTTTAGTTATCGGTAAGAAATCTTACCACGATATAACTGTGGATGTGGCTAGACCTGTTGAAGGACGAGCAAATAAATTATGGTGGAGAGTTTTCACTATTGCTTTGTTAGCTTTCCTATGGGGAGTAGGCTGTATGGCTTATACTGTAGGAACAGGTATAGGTACTTGGGGATTAAATAAAACTGTTGGATGGGCTTGGGATATTACCAATTTCGTTTGGTGGGTTGGTATCGGTCACGCCGGTACATTAATTTCTGCTGTATTATTATTATTTAGACAAAAATGGAGAATGGCTATTAACCGTTCTGCTGAGGCAATGACAATTTTCTCAGTAGTTCAGGCTGGTTTATTCCCTATTATACATATGGGGCGCCCTTGGTTAGCGTACTGGGTATTGCCAATTCCAAACCAATTCGGTTCGTTATGGGTAAACTTTAACTCGCCGTTATTATGGGACGTATTCGCGATTTCTACGTATTTATCAGTATCATTAGTTTTCTGGTGGACTGGTTTATTACCTGACTTCGCTATGTTACGTGATAGAGCAATCACTCCATTTACAAAAAGAGTATATTCAATTTTATCTTTCGGTTGGTCTGGTAGAGCAAAAGATTGGCAACGTTTTGAGGAAGTTTCATTAGTATTAGCTGGTTTAGCTACTCCTCTTGTACTTTCTGTACACACGATTGTATCTTTTGACTTTGCTACGTCAGTTATCCCAGGATGGCATACAACAATCTTACCTCCATACTTCGTTGCGGGTGCGATCTTCTCTGGATTCGCAATGGTAAACACGTTGTTGATCATCATGAGAAAAGTATCGAACTTAGAAGATTATATTACAGTTCAACACATCGAGTTGATGAACATTATTGTAATGATTACTGGATCTGTAGTTGGGGTTGCTTATATTACAGAGTTATGGGTAGCTTGGTATTCAGGAGTAGAGTATGAACAATACGCTTTCTTAAACCGTGCTTCTGGTCCATACTGGTGGTCATATTGGTTGATGATGACTTGTAACGTAATTTCTCCGCAAGTTATGTGGGTGAAAAAAATTAGAACAAACATCATGGCATCGTTTATTATTTCAATCATTGTAAACATAGGGATGTGGTTCGAGCGTTTCGTAATTATCGTTACATCGTTACACAGAGATTACTTGCCATCATCTTGGACAATGTTCCAACCAACATTTGTTGATGCTGGTATTTATATTGGAACAATCGTTTCTTCTTCGTATTATTCTTGTTATATTCAAGAAGTTTCCCTGTAATTGCGCAAGCAGAGGTGAAAACTATCTTGAAATCATCAGGTGAATACTACAAAAAAGAAAGAGATAGTAAAGAAGGTCATCAATCATTAAATCACTAATTCGATATGAGTAATAAGTTTATTCACGCAATATACAATGATGATGATGTGTTGTTAGATGCAGTTAAAAGAAACAAGATCTGCTCACCATCACATTGAAGAGATATACACGCCTTTCCCAGTTCACGGACTAGATAAGGCGATGGGATTAAAACCAACTAGATTAGCTATTTGTGCATTCTTATACGGTTTAGTAGGGTTGTCATTTGGTACAAGTATGATGTATTTCATCATGATTGTAGATTGGCCGCAAGATATTGGAGGTAAACCTAGTTTTAGTTTTATTCAAAATATGCCAGCTTTCGTGCCTATTATGTTTGAGATGACTGTGTTGTTTTCTGCCCACTTAATGGTATTAACTTTCTTCTTTAGAAGTAAATTATGGCCGTTTAAAACAGCTGAAAACCCAGATGTAAGAACAACTGATGACCATTTCTTAATGGAGGTTGCTTTACATGGAGACGAAAATACTGCAATTGAATTTTTCAAAGGTACAGGAGCAGTTGAAGTTAAAGTAATTGAAAAGTAATAGTAGCATGAAATCGATATATAAAATAGTAACTTTAGCAGGTGTAGCTGTTTTGACTACGTCGTGTTTTAATAAAGAGCGTCCTAACTATCAGTTTATGCCTAATATGTACGAATCTGTTGCATATGAAACATACGCTGAAGTTCCGACTACTGTTTTTGCAAATGGTAAGGAAGGACAACTTCCTGCAGAGGGATCTGTGCCTCGTGGATTTCAACCAGAAGAGTATGCAGATACTCCTGAAGGTTTGGCTGAAGCAAGACTACATTTAAAATCACCCTTAACTGCAGATGAAAAAGATTTAGAGAAAGGTAAAGCGTTGTATGCAATTTACTGCTCAGTTTGTCACGGTGCAAAAGGAGATGGAAAAGGTAATTTAGTGAAAAGAGAGAAGTTCTTAGGGGTTCCTAACTATCATGATAGAGAGCTTACAGAAGGAGGAATTTATCACGTTATTACTTATGGTTTGAATTCAATGGGATCACATAAAAACCAATTAACGCAACATGAGCGTTGGTTAGTTACTGATTATGTGCTTAAATTGAAATCAGAATAATAAATTGTAAAACTTAGTTGAAAGTTTAGATATGTACACATTATCAAAAAATTTGAAAACCTTTGCGTTAGTCCTGATGGTTCTAGGATTAGTAGGGATTGCGTATGGGTTTTTCAGTGCACCAAAGACAACTGCTGATGTAGAGCAGATTTTAAATGAGCAAGCTCACCATGGTGGTGGACATCATGCAGATCACAGCGAAGTTTCGGATGCTGATCACGATGCTCATCAAAAACATTTAGAGCATGTGCTAACACAGATGCAAAATAAACCTTGGACAGCTGTATATGTTGCTTGTATTTTTGTAATGCTTGTTTCTCTTGGGATTTTAGCTTTTTACGGAATCAATCACGCAGCAGCAGCAGGTTGGTCACCAGTTCTTTTCCGTGTTATGGAAGGATTGACGGCTTACTTATTGCCTGGGTCTATTATATTCTTCCTTTTATTAGTGGCAAGTTCACTAGGAGGTAACCACCTATTCATTTGGATGGATCCTGCTATTGTTGAACATGATGTTTTAATTCAAGGAAAAACAGGTTACTTGAATATTCCATTTTTCTTAATAAGAGCAATCATTTTCTTAGGTGGTTGGAACTTATATAGAATTTATATGAGAAAGCAATCGTTGAAATTAGATGAAACAGGTGATTTAACATTCCACAAGAAAATGTTTAAAGCTTCTGCTGGTTTCTTAGCTTTCTTTATTGTTACTGAATCAATGGCTTCATGGGACTGGATTATGTCTATTGATACACACTGGTACAGTACTTTATTCGGATGGTACGTATTTGCTAGTTTCTTTGTAACTGCTATTACTACTATCGCGTTTACTACTTTGTATTTGAAAGGAAAAGGATACTTGGAATTCGTGAACACAAGTCACATTCACGATTTAGCTAAATTTATGTTTGGTTTAAGTATTTTCTGGACTTATCTTTGGTTCTCGCAATTCATGTTACAGTGGTACTCAAATATTCCAGAAGAGGTTACATACTTTATCTTCAGAATTCAAGAGTATAACTTACCATTCTTCGGAATGTTAGTATTGAACTTCGTGTTGCCTTTATTATTATTGATCAACACAGATTTCAAACGTCTATCTTGGATTGTAGTTATGGCTGGTACTTGTATTATTGTAGGTCACTATTTAGACTTCTTTATTATGATTAGCCCTGGTACTGTTGGTGGATCTTGGTTTATTGGTGTTCCTGAAATTGCAGCGTTAATGTTCTTCATCGGATTATTTATCTATGTTGGATTTACAGCAATCTCTAAAGCTCCATTATTAGCTAAGAACAACCCGCTAATCGAAGAAAGTAAACATTTTCATTATTAATAATTAAAAATAAACCAATGACTAGTTTATTAATAGTAGCGATAGTTGTATTATTGGGAATTGCAATTTGGCAATTGACTAAAATATTTGATTTAACGCAAGTAGGGTCAGGTCCTGATGACTATTCATCTCAAGTAGCGAATCCAAAAGATAATAACATTCAAGGTTATGTCGTTTTTGGTTTCCTAGCTTTCATCTACGTATTTACAATATTTTGTTTAGTAGAATATGGAAGTTTTCCATTAATGGGTGATTCAGCATCGGAACACGGAAAAACAGTTGATAATCTAATGTGGATTTCAATGGGATTAATTTTCTTTGTTCAGATTATTACTCAATTCTTATTACACTACTTCGCATTTAAAGCACGTGGTATTAAAGGAAGAAAAGCAAGATACTTTTCTGATAATGATAAATTAGAAGCAGCTTGGACAATCATCCCAACAATTACGTTAACAGGTTTAATCCTTTACGGTTTATTCGCTTGGAATGATATCATGTTTGTTGATCAAGAAGAAGAAGTAATCAACATCGAAGTGTATGCAAAACAATTCGCTTGGGATGTTCGTTATTCTGGTGAAGACAATACATTAGGAAAAGCTAACGTGCGTTTTATTAAAGGCGTTAACGTAGCAGGGGTTGATATGACAGACCCGAATGCTCAAGATGATAAAATGGCAAAAGAACTTCACTTACCAGTTGGAAAGAAAGTTGTTTTAAAATTTAGATCTCAAGACGTGTTACACTCAGCTTATTTACCTCACTTTAGAGCGCAAATGAACTGTGTACCAGGAATGGTTACTCAATTCGCTTTTGTACCTAGCGTTACAACAGAAGAAATGAGAACTCGTGAATCGATTGTTAGTAAAGTGAATAATATTAATAATATTAGAGCTGAAAGAAGTCAAGAGCTTGTTGCTGGAGGTCATGAACCTTTAGATCCATATACATTTGATTACTTATTATTATGTAATAAAATTTGTGGAGCTTCACACTATAACATGCAACTTAAAGTTGTCGTGTCTACAGAAGAAGAATTTAAAGCTTGGTTAAAAGAGTTACCTACTTTAGCAGATCAAGTTGCTGCTGAAAATGGGGCTAAAGAAGAAGAAGTAGCTGCTCCTGCTGTGGAAACAGAAGTTATTACAGAAGAAGTTGAAACGGAAGCTATCGCTCAAGTAGTTAAATAATTCACGAATTAAATTAAAACTTATACTATGTCAGCAATAGGACACGAAATAATTAATGATCACGATCACGATCATCACGATAAAGGAAATTTCTTTACTAAATACGTATTTAGTTTAGATCACAAGATGATTGCAAAACAATACCTAATTACGGGTATTATTATGGGAATCATCGGGATTGTAATGTCCCTTTTATTTAGAATGCAAATTGCGTGGCCTGAAGAATCTTTTCAGGTATTCAAATGGTTATTAGGAGAAAAAATGGCTCCAGACGGAGTAATGAGAAATGATATTTACCTTGCTTTGGTTACAATGCACGGAACAATCATGGTATTCTTCGTATTAACTGCTGGTTTAAGTGGTACGTTCTCGAACTTACTTATTCCATTGCAAATTGGAGCACGTGATATGGCTTCAGGATTCATGAACATGTTATCTTACTGGTTCTTCTTTGTTTCTGCGGTATTAATGGTTATCTCAATCTTCGCAGAAGGTGGACCTGCTTCTTCAGGATGGACAATTTATCCTCCTTTAAGTGCACTTCCACAAGCAATCCCAGGTTCTGGTATGGGGATGACATTATGGTTAATCTCTATGGCTATCTTCATCGTTTCTTCTACAATGGGATCGTTGAACTACGTAGCTACTGTAGTTAACTTAAGAACAAAAGGAATGACGATGACAAGAATGCCTTTAACAATTTGGGCGTTATTTGTTACAGCTATTATCGGTATCGTATCGTTCCCAGTTCTTTTATCTGCTGCATTATTATTGATTTTCGATAGAAGTTTCGGTACTTCATTCTTCTTATCAGATATTTATTTAGCTGGAGAAGTTTTACATTACCAAGGAGGATCACCAGTATTGTTTGAACACTTATTCTGGTTCTTAGGTCACCCTGAGGTATATATCGTAATCTTACCTGCAATGGGTATTACATCAGAAATTATCGCAACTTCTGCACGTAAACCAATCTTCGGATACCGTGCGATGATTGCTTCAATCTTAGGTATTGCTTTCTTATCAACAATCGTTTGGGGTCACCACATGTTCGTATCGGGTATGAACCCGTTCTTAGGATCTGTGTTTACTTTTACAACGTTATTGATCGCAATTCCTTCTGCAGTAAAAGCGTTCAACTACATTACTACAATTTGGAGTGGTAATATCCAAATGAACCCTGCTATGTTATTCTGTATTGGTTTCGTTTCTACGTTCATTACAGGAGGTTTAACAGGAATTATCTTAGGAGACTCAACTTTAGATATTAACGTACACGATACATATTTCGTTATCGCTCACTTCCACTTAGTAATGGGTATCTCTGCACTTTACGGAATGTTCGCTGGTATCTACCACTGGTTCCCTAAAATGTTCGGAAGAATGATGAATAAAAACTTAGGTTATATTCACTTCTGGGTAACTGCAGTTTGTGCGTACGGAGTATTCTTCCCAATGCACTTTATCGGATTAGCAGGTTTACCTCGTCGTTACTACTCAAATACAGCATTCCCATTATTCGATGAATTCTATGATGTGAACGTATTAATTACAGTATTTGCTTTAGTAGGAGCGGCATTCCAATTAGTATTCTTATGGAACTTCTTTGTTAGTATTTTCTACGGTAAGAGAGCGCCTCAAAACCCTTGGAGATCAAACAGTTTAGAGTGGACTACTCCAGTAGAACACATCCATGGAAACTGGCCTGGTGAGTTACCAGTTGTTTACAGATGGCCTTATGACTACAGTAAACCTGGATTACCAGAAGATTACGCACCTCAAACTATGCCTTATATGGAAGGTGAGGAGCAATTACACCACTAAAATTAATTTAGTATAGATATAAAAACGCCATTCATTTTTGAATGGCGTTTTTTTGTATCCCTTTTTTTAATTTATCTTTGTTCTATGAATGAGAATTTAGATCCTACTACCAAGCATTTCAACCAAGAGGAATTCGATGTTGAAAAAAGACTAAGACCCCTGTCATTTGATGATTTTGCGGGTCAAGATAGTGTTTTGGAAAACCTGAAAATATTCGTGGCTGCGGCTAATCAACGCGGAGAAGCCTTGGATCATGCTTTGTTTCACGGTCCTCCAGGATTGGGAAAAACAACGTTGGC
The DNA here is from genome assembly GCA_020740385.1 of Mylabris phalerata. Classification (NCBI taxonomy): domain Eukaryota; kingdom Metazoa; phylum Arthropoda; class Insecta; order Coleoptera; family Meloidae; genus Mylabris; species Mylabris phalerata. Next base: position 66,236 of record JAJEOX010000012.1, read on the forward strand.
TAATATTTTAGCGAATGAGTTGAATGTAGGAATCAAAATTACGTCAGGTCCAGTTTTGGATAAACCAGGAGACTTAGCTGGTTTATTGACGAATTTGGAAGAGCGAGATGTCTTGTTTTATTGATGAGATTCATCGTTTAAGTCCTATTGTAGAGGAGTATTTATACTCGGCTATGGAAGACTTTAAAATTGATATTATGATTGAATCTGGGCCCAATGCGCGTTCGGTTCAAATTCATCTTAATCCATTTACTTTAGTTGGCGCAACTACTCGTTCAGGTTTATTAACTGCACCAATGCGTGCGCGTTTTGGTATTCAGAGTCGTTTGCAATATTATTCTAAAGAATTGTTAGCAACGATTATTGAGCGCAGTGCATCGATTCTCAATGTACCTATTGATTTAGAAGCAGCAATTGAAATTGCTGGACGTAGTCGTGGAACACCGCGTATTGCTAACGCATTACTGCGTAGGGTGCGTGATTTTGCACAAATTAAAGGAAATGGCAGTATTGACATCGAAATCTCTAAATACGCCTTAAATGCGCTCCATGTAGATGCTCGCGGTTTAGATGAAATGGACAATAAAATTCTCTCTACCATCATTGATAAATTTAAAGGTGGGCCTGTGGGACTTTCAACTTTGGCTACTGCAGTATCGGAAAATGCGGAAACCTTAGAGGAAGTGTATGAACCGTATTTGATTCAAGAGGGATTCATTATCCGAACGCCTCGTGGTCGTGAAGCTACAGAATTAGCCTTTAAACACCTTGGACGTCATAAATCCGTTGGTGGATTATTTGATTTGTAAATCTCTATGGATAAAAAATCTCATTATGCTGCACTTATTAAAGCCGAAGCGAAACGCTTAGGTTTTATGTCTTGTGGTATTTCTGAAGCTGGTTTTTTAGAAGAGGAAGCTCCGCGTTTGGAAAAGTGGTTGAATGCCAATATGCATGGAAGTATGCAGTATATGGAAAATCATTTTGACAAGCGCTTAAATCCAACCTTACTTGTAGAAGGCGCCAAAAGTGTCGTCTCGCTTTTGTTTAATTACTACCCAGAACAAGAGCAAACAGCAGAGGCTTATAAAATTTCTAAATATGCCTATGGTGAGGACTATCACTATGTGGTCAAAGATAAACTAAAAGAACTACTGCATTTTATTCACGAAAATATTGGTGCTGTCGATGGACGTGCTTTTGTGGATTCTGCTCCTGTTTTAGATAAGGCTTGGGCAGCAAAAAGTGGATTGGGTTGGGTTGGAAAAAAACAGCAACCTCATTTCAAAGCAGGTGGGGTCTTTTTTCTTTATTGCTGAATTGATTATTGACCTGGAGTTGGAATCAGATGGAGCCACTACAGATCATTGTGGAAAGTGTACCCGTTGCATAGATGCTTGTCCAACAGGGGCTATTGAAAGTGCTTATATCGTCAATGGATCGAAGTGTATTTCCTATTTTACGATTGAATTAAAAGACGATATTCCAGCCGAATTGGCTGGTCAATTTGATAATTGGATGTACGGTTGTGACGTCTGTCAAGACGTTTGCCCGTGGAATCGCTTTGCTAAACCTCATAACGAACCTCGATTTACTCCTAATGAGGCGTTAATGAATTATTCCAACAAGGAGTGGGAAGAACTTACAAATGAGGTTTTTAATGATATTTTTAAAAAATCCGCAGTAAAAAGAACAAAGTATACGGGATTAGTGAGGAATATTAAATTTTTAAAGGAATAAAATTCTAACATTAAATTATCTTTAAAAAGAGGTAACTTTGTTTATTCGGTTAAAAATATTTTTATGAATAAAGAAAGCTTACGTAGGGAAGCGTTGTTATATCACGCAAAACCAACACCTGGAAAAATTCAAGTAGTACCTACAAAAAAATATTCTTCTCAACGAGATTTAGCATTGGCTTATTCACCTGGAGTAGCAGAGCCTTGTTTAGAAATTGCAAAAGATGTAAATAACGTTTATAAATATACAGCAAAAGGAAACTTAGTGGCTGTTATATCCAATGGTACTGCCGTTTTAGGATTAGGAAATATCGGTCCTGAAGCATCAAAACCTGTAATGGAGGGGAAAGGTCTTTTATTTAAGATCTTTGCTGATATAGATGTTTTTTGATATTGAAGTAGATACTACGGATATCGATAAATTTATCGAAACAGTAAAAAATATTGCTCCAACGTTTGGAGGAATCAACTTAGAAGACATCAAAGCACCAGAAATCTTTTGAAATTGAAAGAAGATTGAAAGAGGAATTGAACATTCCAGTGATGCATGATGATCAACACGGAACAGCAATTATTTCTGCGGCAGCTTTATTGAATGCTTTAGAATTAGCAGGAAAGAAAAATTGACGAAGTAAAAAATGGTGGTTTCTGGAGCAGGATCTGCTGCGATTGCTTGTGCTAATTTATACGTTGCATTCGGTGTAAAACAAGAAAATATCTTGATGTTCAACAGTAAAGGAGTATTGAAGAAAGGCGATGATCGCATTTCAGATATGCAACGTGAATTTGCTGTAGATTATGATATTTCATTGATGGATGCAATGAAAGGAAGCGATGTATTCATCGGTCTTTCTACTGCGGATGTAGTAACTCCAGAAATGTTATTGGGCATGGCGGATAATCCTATTGTATTTGCAATGGCTAATCCAAAACCAGAAATCGATTACAATGTAGCAGTTCAGACACGTAAAGATGTGATTATGGCTACGGGTAGATCCGATTATCCAAACCAAGTGAATAACGTATTGGGATTCCCTTATATCTTTAGAGGAGCTTTGGATGTTCGTTCTACGAAAATCAACGAAGAAATGAAAATGGCAGCTGTAGTTGCTTTAGCTAAATTGGCTAAAGAACCTGTGCCAGAACAAGTGAATATCGCATACGGAGAAACGAAATTGAGCTTTGGTCGTGAGTATATCATTCCTAAGCCATTCGACCCTCGTTTAATTGCTGTAGTTCCACCAGCCGTAGCTAAAGCTGCAATGGAATCTGGATTGGCAGAAGCGCCAATTACTGATTGGGATAAATATAAGCAAGAGTTAGAAGAGCGTATGGGTTCTGATAACAAATTAGTGCGTATGTTGTTTAATCGCGCTAAAATCGATGCAAAACGCGTGGTTTATGCTGAGGCTGATCACTTAGATGTATTAAAAGCTGCTCAAATCGCTTACGAAGAAGGAATTGCTACTCCAATTTTATTGGGAGATAAAGAAACCATCATAGAGTTGAAAAAAGAGATTGAGTTTCATGCAGATGTTGAAATTATCGATCCTAAATCGGAACTTGAGAAAGAAAGAAGAGCTGTATTTGCAGATTTATACTGGAAAACAAGACAACGCAAAGGAATTACACAATACGAAGCGTCAAAATTAATGCGCGAGCGCAACTATTTTGCGGCTATGTTGGTGAATACTGGACAAGCAGATGTATTGTTAACTGGATATTCTCGTAGTTACCCTACTGTGGTAAAACCAATCTTGGAGTTAATTCCTCGTGCACAAGGAGTAGATAAAATTGCTACAGCTAACTTGATGATGACCAAAAGAGGTCCGATGTTCTTAGCAGATACTGCAATTAATCCAAATCCTACAGCTGAAGAATTAGCGAAAATTGCGGTTATGGTGGAGAAAACAGTAAAGATGTTTGGTTTAGATCCAGTTATCGCTATGTTGTCGTACACTAACTTTGGTTCTGCAGAGCATGCTTCTCCAACGAAAGTAAAAGAAGCAGTGAAGCTTTTACATGAACACTATCCAGAAATGGTGGTGGATGGAGAAATTCAAATGGACTTTGCGTTGAACAACGAGATGTTGAAATCGAAGTTTCCTTTCTCTAAATTGGTCAATAAAAAAGTGAATACATTAGTTTTTCCAAACTTGGATTCAGCCAATATTACCTATAAAATGTTGAAAGAATTAAATAAAGCGACTTCAATCGGACCAATTATTATGGGACTTGAAAAAGCCGTTCACATTTTCCAATTAGGCGCAAGCGTGGATGAAATGGTGAATATGACAGCGGTAGCTGTGGTGGATGCTCAAGTTAGAGAGAGCCGCAAGAAAAAATAAAAAAATAAAAACAAAAAATCTTCCTTGGTTTGCCTTTCATTATGTTAGTAAATAGTTAAAATTATTTACTATTTTTGATGAAAATTAGATAGTATGATTGCGCAGATTCAAGGAAGATTAATTGAAAAAACACCTACCGAAGTGATTATTGATTGTCACGGTGTAGGATACCAAATAAATATATCACTTTATACGTATTCACTTATTGGTGCTGATGAGAACCTTAAGCTGTATACATTCCTTCAAATTAAAGATGATGCGCATACTTTATTCGGATTTATCGATAAAGTGGAGCGTGAGTTATTTAAACTTTTAATCTCTGTTTCTGGAGTGGGAGGAAATACCGCTCGAAACATTTTATCTTCTACTGTACCCAAAGAATTATTGCAAATGATTGCAAATGCAGATGCAAAAAGCATTCAGCGTATCAAGGGGATTGGGGCTAAAACAGCTCAACGAATTATATTAGACTTACAGGAAAAAGTATTGAAACTTTATAATATTGATGAAGTTTTGCCTACAATTAACAATACAAATGCCGATGAAGCGTTATCTGCTTTAGAGGTTCTTGGTTTTTGTCCGCAAAACTGCTGAAAAAGTAGTGGATGTAATTCTAAAAGCCAATCCTGAGGCCTCTGTAGAAGATATTATTAAACAAGCATTAAAAAAGTTGTAAGTCTTGGGAGGTTTCTTTGTTTTTCACCGGAAGTTGGCTTTCTGTTTATTTTTTGTTTTGTGCAGCACGTGGAGTGGTCTTGCACAAAATAACACATTGAATCAACCCAACGATTCTATTCCACAGCCAGCTTATGATATGGGTAATATCACATTACCTGATCCAGAAATTATCAAGGAATCGTATAGCTATGATCCATTAACGGATCAATATTACTACACCAAAGTGGTGAGTGATTTTAATTTGAGCTTACCGCTGATTTTGTCGCGCCAAGAGTATGAAAAAATCTTGATGCGTGCAGAAATGCGTCGCTATTTTTTCTCAGAAGTTTAATGCAGTCAATGGAACATTAGAAGATCCAGCAGCACAACGCGATATGCTACCGCGCTATTATGTCAATTCAAAATTGTTTTCCGGAATATTTGGATCCAATGAAATTGATGTGAAACCAACTGGTTCTGTGGAGTTTGATATGGGGATTCGCCATACGAAACAAGAAAATCCGTTGATGTCAAGCCGAAATAGAAAATCGACAACGTTTGATTTTGATCAGCGCATTAGCATGGGATTACAAGGGATGGTTGGTACGCGATTAGCCGTGAATGCAAATTATGATACCCAAGCGAGTTTTGACTTTCAGAATATCATGAAATTGGAATATGCACCCGATGAAGATGATATTGTGCAAAAAGTCGAAGTAGGTAACGTGAGCATGCCGATTAGTGGTTCCTTAATTCGAGGAGCACAAAGTTTATTCGGGGTGAAAACAGAACTCAAATTCGGTAAAACGACAATTACAGGGGTTTTCTCAGAACAAAAATCACAGACAACTTCAGTGAATGCTGAAGGAGGAGGAATGTTGGAAGATTTTGAATTGTATGCCTTAGACTACGATGAAGACCGACACTTCTTTTTATCGCAATACTTTAGAAGTAAGTATGACGAGGCATTGAAAAATTACCCTTACATCAATTCGAGAGTGCGCATTACACGCGTGGAAGTTTGGGTAACCAATCGCTATAATCGCGTGAGTCAAACGAATAATAACTTGCGAAACATTGTAGCGATTCAAGATTTAGGGGAAGGGTTTTTACGCAATGTCAAGACAGAAAAAATATTTTCTCCCCGTGTGGATCCTGCTGCTTTCGTATTGAATAAAACAATTGACGCACCAACAGATAATAAAAATAACCAATATGACCCTGGAAAAATTGGAAGTAACTACTTAACACCTTCTATCCGAACTTCGGGTATCGGAGGTAGTGGGTTTACCAATAGCGTACAGGAAGGATTGGATTACGCTCGTTTGGAAAGTGCAAGAAAATTAAGCCCAAATGAGTTTACCTTTCATCCGCAATTGGGGTATATTTCCCTTCAACAACGTTTGTCAAATGATGAAGTTTTAGCTGTTGCTTTCCAGTATACCATTGGAGATAAAGTATACCAAGTAGGGGAATTCGGAACAGATGGCGGAAGCTCAAACGTTGAAACAACTATTCCTGGACAAACAGATCCGGATGCTCAAGTGCCATTAGCACAAGCCTTAGTAGTGAAGATGTTGAAGAGTTCGTTGACTTTGACGAGCGCACCCGTTTGGAATTTGATGATGAAAAATATCTATCAGATACCAAACGCGATGAATATTTCACAAGATAAATTTCGTTTTAACTTATTATATACTGATCCAAGTCCGCTGAATTACATCAGTCAAGCGGGAGATTTACCTTTACCAGAAGGTGTAGATCGCACGCCATTATTGAAAGTATTTAACTTGGATCGCTTGGATTCAGCAAATAACCCACAAAATGGAGGGGATGGATTTTTTGATTATTTGGCACAAGGAAGTGCAACCAATGGGTTAGATCCTACTACCGGAAGTTTTGGAAATAACAACAACGGATACGGTGGAAATAATTCTTATGGTGGAGGATATGGAAATAACTCCAACCAAAACCAATACAACAATAATACTTTTGACGGTATAACTATTGATGCCGTTAATGGGCGAATTATTTTTACAACAGTTGAGCCTTTTGGAACGCATTTATTCGATAAGTTAAAGAATAAAATGGATGAAGATTATGATGTTTCAGCGTCATACAACTCCAACCAGAAAAAATATGTATTCCGCGAATTATATTCGAATACCAAATCATCTGCAATTCGAAACCAAAGTAGCAAGAATAAATTCCAATTAAAAGGAAAGTATTCAAGTGTAAGTGGACAAGGAATTCCGATTGGAGCGTTTAATATTGCACCTGGATCGGTTGTCGTGAATGCAGGTGGAAGGGTATTGGCTGAAGGAGTAGATTATACCGTTGACTATACAGGAGGCCGTGTTATGATTCTAGATGAAGCCTTGCTTGCTTCAAATACGCCAATTAATATTTCTGTTGAAAATAATACGATGTTTGGGCAACAAACCAAACGTTTTCTTCGGATTGAATATTGATCACCAATTCAACAAAGATTTCAAAATCGGAGGTACATTCTTGCGCTTGTCTGAAAAACCAATGACACATAAATCGGTTTATGGGCAAGAGTCTGTAAACAATACGATTTGGGGATTCAATATGCAATATTCGACTGAAGTACCGTTCTTGACGCGTATGGTTAATAAATTACCAAACATTGATACCGATGTTGAATCTCGTGTTTCAATACGAGGAGAATTTGCTTATCTACAACCTGGAGCTTCGAAGAATGATCAGATGAATGGAGAAGCAACGGTGTATATTGATGATTTTGAAGGAGCACAATCGCGTATTGATATCCGATCGCCTTTAGCATGGAAATTATCGAGTACTCCAGTTGGGTTTTTCAAGAAAGATGCCAATACCTATGAGGATCCTAACAACTTACCGCATTCCTTAGAAGATGGATTCCGCCGAGGTAAATTAGCGTGGTATACCATTGACCCTACTTTTTATGTAGGAGCGAAACCGAATGGAGTGGGTATTGAAGATATGTCTTCGAACCGTACAAGAAGAATTTTTAGTGAAGAGTTATTTGCTACCAAAGATATCGTCTATGGAGAGAGTCGTGTAATTACAACGTTAGATATGTCTTTCTATCCAGAAGAACGCGGACCGTATAACTTTAATCCTGATTTTTTACAGTCTTTAAAATCGAAGACACCACGTAAAAACTGGGGAGGTGTGATGCGTGGATTGGCAACAACCAACTTTGAACAAGCCAATATTGAGTTTGTTGAATTTTGGGTATTAGACCCGTATGTGGGACGATCTAATGATGTACTTCCAGAACGAAATAGCGGAGAAATTACGCCTGAACTTCGGATTTATCTCGGAAGATATTTTGCGCGATGGGTACAAACAATATGAAAATGGATTGCCTGGTGTTGGTAGTACTGTTGCAACGATTGAAACAATTTGGGGAAAAGTACCTGCAGCACCATCGTTAATTTATGCGTTTGATGTAAATGCTGAAAGTAGACGTTTACAAGATGTCGGTTTAGATGGATTGAGCGATGATGAAGAGCGTATGAAGTTTGCAGATTTTGCAGGATTCGCTGATCCTGCTGCAGATAATTTTGTGCACTATCTTGATGCGGAGGGTGGAATCTTAGAGCGTTATAAGAATTACAATGGACTAGAAGGAAACTCACCAACTTCAGGAACAAGAGGAGGAAATAACCAACCAGATGCAGAGGATATTGATGGGGATAATACTATGAATACCATTGATGCTTATTTTGAATACGCTGTAAAAATTAAAGCCAATCCTGAAGTAGGAGAAAATTACGTAACGGATATTAGAAATACTACAGCTCAATTAGCAGACGGATCTGTAACTCCAGTACGTTGGGTTCAGTATAAAGTGCCTATCGATGAAAATGGAAAGAAAATTGGAATGATTGATGATTTCCGTTCGATGCGTTTTATGCGTATGTATTTAACTGGATTCGAAAGTGAAATCACCTTGCGTTTTGGAAGTTTAGATTTAGTGCGTTCAGATTGGAGAAGATACAATGCTAGTTTGCAAAATGACAAGGACAATAACCCATTGCCATTACGTCCAAATACAGGATTCGATGTTACGTCAGTAAGTGTGCAAGATAACTATGACAGAAAACCAATTCCGTATGTTATTCCTCCAGGAGTTAAGCGCGAACAATATTATGTAAACAATACAGTTGTTGCACAAAATGAGCAATCATTGTCATTAAAAGTATATCCAATTGAAACAGGAAAAGCTCCAGATGGATTAGCGCCTGGTGATTCAAGAGGAGTATATAAAAACTTCAACCTGGATCTTCGTCGCTACAACAAGTTGCGTATGTTTATCCACGCAGAAGCTTTAGAAAATAGCACCATGCGTTTACGCGATGATGAAATGGTTGCCTTTATTCGTTTGGGAACGGATATTACAGATAACTTTTACCAAGTGGAAATTCCGTTGAAAGTAACGAATTTCGGTGAGGCAAATCCGGATTTAATTTGGCCAGAAGCGAATGAATTAGAATTGAAACTAGAACTTTTGACCAAGTTGAAAGTGATGTTTATGAACGAGGTTGGAAAGCAAGAACGCTTAACGGATATCTTCTTTAAAGAAGAAGAGGAATTGAGCGGAGGTGCTTCGCGTGAAAATAAATTGCGTTACGGAATCAAGGGGAATCCAAACTTTGGAAATGTCCGCGTGATTATGATTGGTTTGCGTAATGATTTAGACCGTTACGGAGCAACAGGTGATTTAGCTGGTGAATTCTGGTTTGATGAATTGAGAATGTCAGACATGGATAATAAAGGCGGTTGGGCAGCTACATTGAGTATGGACGCAAACTTAGCTGACTTTGCTAATATCTCTGCAACGGGAACAAAACGCACCATCGGATTTGGAGGCTTGGAACAAGGCCCGAACCAACGAAGTAAAGAAGATTTTAAATCGTATAGCATTGTTACGAATGTAAACCTAGGCCAATTATTACCGAAGAATTGGAGAATTAACCTACCGTTTAACTATGCGATTAGCGAGGAGTTTATTACACCAGAGTTTGATCCAGCTAACCCAGATGTGAAGTTGAAAACGATGAAATCTGTAGCGGGTTCTTCAGCAATGGCAGATGAAATTGAAAAACGCGCAACGGATTATACCAAACGAAGAAGTATCAACTTTATTGGGGTGAATAAACAGAAAGATCCAGAGAGTAAAAAGAGAATTTACGACATTGAAAACATAACGTTATCACATTCATACAACGAGGTGATTCACCATGATTTTGAAGTAGAGTCCATGATTGATCAACAAACAAGATCAGCTTTGGATTATGCGTATAGCTTTGAGGCAAAACCAATTGAGCCATTCAAAAAAATGGAGTTCATGAAAGGACGATATTGGCAAATATTGAAGGATTTTAACTTCAATTATTTACCGTCCAATATTATGTTTAGTAGTAATATCATGCGTCAATATAACAAACAACAATTCCGTTTGATTGATGTGGAAGGAATTGGATTAGACCCGTTGTACAGACGTAATTACTATTTCAATTACAACTATGGATTTAATTTCGACTTGACAAAATCACTGCGTTTAAATTATGTAGGAGGAAGTAATAATATTGTTCGAAATTATTACGATAGTCAATTTAATGTGATTGAGAATAGCACAATTTGGGATGATTATTTCAACGTTGGAGAACCAAATCAATTCACGCAACAGTTTACATTGAACTACGATTTACCACTAAATAAAATTCCTTTCCTTGCTTTTGTTCGTTCTTCGTATGCGTATACAGGAACATACAACTGGCAACGTGCTTCGGATGCATTTAGTCAGATTGAATTTGATGGGGTTAATTACAACTTAGGAAATACCATCCAAAACTCAAGAACCCAACAATTAAATACAACCTTTAGTTTAGAGACGTTGTATCGCTATGTTGGCTTAGTGAAACGCAATACAGCGAAGAAAACACCTGCGAAGAAAGCGGCAATTGTACCAGGTCAAAAAGTGGTGCAAAACAAAGAAAAAAGAAGGGGGATCTACAGGAGGTGCATTGACTGATTTTGCTATTGGATTATTGACCTCTGTGAAAACTATTCAGATTAATTATTCTGAAAATAGTGGAACTGTATTGCCAGGATTTATGCCAAGTGTTGGATTCTTCGGTACATCAAAACCAACCATGGGATTTGTCTTTGGAGACCAGGCAGATGTGCGTTATCAAGCGGCAAGTCACGGTTATTTAACCAACTTCCCAGAGTTTAACCAAGAGTATACACAAGTATCAAACAAGACGCTAAACTTTACAGCAAGTGTTAATCCAATTCCAGATTTGACGATTGATGTAACGGGAAGAAGAATGAAATCAGAGAATTATGCGGAGCAATTCCAAGTGCTGAATAATGAATATCAATCTCAGTCGCCATATAACTATGGAAACTTCAGTATTTCAACTATTATGTTGAGTAGCGCTTTTTCAAGTAATTCACTGGAGTATTCTGCAGCATTTGAACGCATGAAAGAAAATCGTTTGATTGTAGCAAATCGCCTTGCAACAGCAAGAGGAATTGATATCAATGATCCGAATAATTTAGATAAAGAAGGATTCCCTATTGGCTACAGTAAAGGAAGTCAAGAAGTATTACTTCCGTCTTTCTTAGCTGCGTATACAGGAAAAGGAGCAGGGAAAGTATCTACGAGTATGTTTAGAGATATTCCATTGCCAAACTGGAACCTTCGCTATACGGGATTGATGCGCATTCCTTGGATTAAGAGTAAATTCAGAAGATTCTCTATTCACCATGGGTATACAGCAACTTATGCCTTGGGTTCATTTAGTTCAAATTTTGAATACTATGAGAAGCCAAATGAAGTGAATCAATATGGAAATTACCCTGCTCAAACAGTTGTAAATAATGCTATTTTAACGGAGCAGTTTAATCCGTTAATCCGCTTTGATTTGGAGACAAATTCGGCCATTAAAAATCTTGGCAGAAATTAGAAAAGACAGAACCTTAGCGTTGAGTTTTGACAACAATCTTTTAACGGAAACATCCGGAAATGACTATGTCATTGGATTGGGATACCGAATCAAGAATGTTGGCTTTAATTCGATGTACGCAAATAACGGAATGGGTGGACGTATTGAAAGTGATATCAATATCAAAGTAGATTTGACCTTGAGTAAGCGCGAAACCATTGTGCGTTATTTAGATTACAACAACAACCAAGTGGGAGGGGGACAAGATATGTGGAAGTTATTAATTACAGCAGATTATATGTTGAGTAAGAATTTAACTGCAATATTCTTCTACGATCATTCTTTCTCTAAAGCGGTTATTTCAACGATGTATCCAATTACAAATATTCGCACTGGATTGACCATGCGATATAGTTTTGGAAATTAGTTGAATTTGTTTCGAAATCTATAAGATTGTTATACATTTGCTAAAAAATAATACAAAATGAATTTACCAGCTAATTTAAAGTACACAAAAGACCACGAATGGGTAGCTATCGAAGGTGATATCGCTACAGTAGGTATTACAGATTTCGCTCAAAGAGAGTTAGGAGATATTGTATATGTTGAAGTTGAAACCTTAGACCAAACTTTGGACAAAGATGAAGTATTTGGTACGGTAGAGGCTGTGAAAACAGTTTCAGATTTGTTTTTTACCATTATCAGGTGAAGTAATTGAATTCAATGAAGGGTTAGAAACAGAACCAGAATTAGTAAACCCAAGATCCTTACGGAGCTGGATGGATGATTAAAATTAAAGTTTCTGATTTAAGCGAAGTTGAAGCTTTGTTATCAGATGCAGCATATAAAGAATTGATTGGCGCGTAAGGTATTTTTTATCATAGGATTGCTTTGGACGTGTTTTATTATATACGCATGTCTCGCTGAAGCATCCTCAATACCCAAAACGTCTTTCTTTAATATTCCAAATAAAGATAAAGTCGCACATTTTACTTTTTACTTTGTTTTCTCCGTCATTTGGTTTTTGTATTCCAACAAAAAAAAACAACAGTAAAAAGGCGAGAATAAGAACAGGAAATAGTTATCTTTACTATTGCAACGTTCTTAGGTGGAGGAGTAGAGTTAGGTCAATATTTTTTCACCAATTCACGAAGTGCAGAATGGGCGGATTTTTTTCGCTAATTCACTGGGAAGTGCAATTGGAATTTTATTTGGTTTACTTATAACAACGCATAAAAAAAAATAGAGCCCCAGTCATGGGGCTTTTTTTATTAATAAAAAGTACTTACAATAATGAGAGATTTGAGAGAGTTTTATGGATTCTACGTATTTGAAAACGGCAGAACAAGCAGGTTTGACAGCGGTAGAAAATAAGAAAGTTGTGACCGACTTAATTCAAGAAGCGATTGATGAGCAATTTAAGCTAGCGATGATTCGCCCTGAAGAAGTAAAAGCGGGAAGAGCATTAGTAGATCAAAACAACTCTAAAGTTTTGATTGGTACCGTGATCGACTTTCCAAAAGGAGATGGAGGATTGGAAGCAAAGCTAAAAGAAGCGAAACAAGCCGTCGAAGATGGAGTAGATGAGTTGGATTATGTGGTGGATTATAAAGCCTTCCAAAAGGGAGCTGTTGATGTAGTGAAGGAAGAAGTTTACGCTTGTACCAAGTTCGGTTTAGAGCAAGGAAAAGTAGTGAAATGGATTATTGAAGTAGCCGCTTTGGACGAATACAGAAATCGTTAAACTAACAGCGTTGATTAAAAATGTAGTATTGAGTAATTTCAAAGAAACAGAATACGATAAAGTATTTGTGAAATCATCGACAGGTTTTTATCAGACAGAAGGGGGTAAACCCAATGGTGCAACGATGGAAACACTTGTTTTTAATGCTAGAAAACGCAGGTCCACTACCTGTAAAGGCGGCTGGAGGAATTCGCGATCGAGAAACCGCTATTGAAATGATTACTTTAGGCGTTAAAAGATTAGGAACTTCTTCGGCAAAAGTTATCGTTGAGGGGAAGGGTAGTACTGAAAATTACTAAAAGATTAAAATAAGTGAATATTCAAAGCTCTAAACGTATGTTTATAGGTATAGTTCTAAAAATTGGATTATATTTGCAACTCATTAAAAACAAATGAAAACAGCTTTGAATATTTCTTCTGAAAATAAAACAATCGGTTTCTATCCTTAAGGAATTTAAAGAAATGACTAAGATGGGACTTGCCCTGAGCGTAGTGTTTTCCACTTTGGCAGGTTATGTTTTAGCTGTTCCGGATATTAGAAGCATTAATTATATGACCATCATCGCTCTAGCAGTAGGGGATATTGTATGGTTGGAGCATCTAACGTTTACAATCAAATTATTGAGCGTGATTTAGATGCTAAAATGAACCGCACGGCAAATCGACCAATCGCATCTGGTCGTGTGAAGCCAACACCCGCTTTTATTTTAGCTGTGGTGTTAACGCTTTTGGGGATCGGAATCTTGTATGCCATCAACCCAAAAACAGCAATGTTTGGTGCAATCTCTATCTTTTTTATATACCAGTGTTTATACTCCGTTAAAAACCATAACACCACTATCTGTGTTTGTTGGGGCTTTTCCTGGAGCAATCCCTTTTATGTTGGGATGGGTTGCAGAAACCAATAACTTTGGTATCGAAGCAGGAACCTTATTCTTAATTCAATTCTTTTGGCAATTTCCCCATTTCTGGGCAATTGGATGGTTCTTGTTTGACGATTATAAACGAGGTGGATTCTCCATGTTACCAACAGGAAAAAAAGATAATAAGACGCTTACGCAGATTATTTTATACACCATTTGGCTGATCATCGTTTCTATATTCCCAGTATTTAATGTAAACGGGTCGATTGTATTTGACACCAATTGCAGCAGGTCTAGTGTTACTAGCGGGAATTTGGATGCTTACAGCAGCCGTAAAGCTTTATAAGCAAAGAACGGACAAAGCCGCTCGTGCATTAATGTTAGTAAGTGTAACTTACATCTCATTAATCCAAATTATTTACGTGTTAGATAAAATTTTACGATAGTTTATACAGATAGAATATGGAAAATATTGTAGCGCAAGAGCAATACGAGAAAAAAGGTAGAGCATTAAAAGTAATGTTGCTATTTGCTATTGGAAGTATTGCCATGGTGTTTGCAGGTTTGACAAGTGCTTACGTAGTAAGTAAGTCTAGACCTGATTGGCTTGCAGATTTTGTATTGCCAATGGATTTTACAATTAGTACCGTTGCGATTGTAATTAGCAGCGTGACGATGCACCTTGCATTGAAGGCAACGAAAGAGGGAAATGTTAAAAGTGGTACGATTTATTTAATTTCTACTTTGATATTAGGTCTCTTATTCGTTTTTTTGCAATTCAAAGGTTTTGGACAGGTAATTAGCGAAGGCTACTTCTTTACAGGAAGCGAAAGTACAATTACAACTTCATTTTTATATGTCATTGTAATTGTGCATATTGCACACTTGTTTGGAGGGATGATTTCTTTACTCGTGGTAATTTATAATCATTTTAAACAAAAGTATAATGCTGAGCAATACGTTGGAATACAGCTATGTGCATGGTTCTGGCATTTCTTAGATATACTTTGGGTCTATTTGTTTTTGTTTTTTTACATTCTTTAAATAGAAAATTTAAATTAAATTTGGGAACTTTATAACTAATAACTTTTTATGGGAGCGACAGTTACTACAGAAGCTACTGAAGTAAGAGGCGATGCAAGAGGGCCTCTAAATGTAAGCTACGGTAAAATGATGATGTGGTACTTCATATTATCAGATTCATTAACATTTTGTGGATTCCTTGTAGGATACGGTTTTACAAGATACAAGTTCATGGATACTTGGCCGATTGCAGACGAGGTGTTTAACCACTTTCCTTTCTTACATGGTGTAGATGCACCGATGTACTATGTGGCCTTAATGACCTTCATTCTTATTTTCTCATCTGTAACGATGGTATTGGCAGTTGATGCTGGTCACCAAATGAAGAGAAAAAAGGTGGCAACTTATATGTTTTTTAACTATCCTAGGTGGTTTAGGTGTTCGTTGGATCACAAGCTTGGGAGTGGAAAAACTTCATCAATGGTTCTTATGGAGCTGTAGAAACTAGAGGAGGATCAATCTTACAATTCGTAGGCGAAGATGGAAAACAAATTGCATTAGCTGATTTTGCAGTTGTAGATCCAAATCGCGATGAAGCTACATTAACAAGAGCTAAAGCTACTTGGTTCGTAAAAGGACCTAGTCATTCAACGTATTCTTTAGCTGAAGTTCAAGCTGGTTTTGAAGCGAATCCTACTATTAGAATTCGTACACAAAATACAACAGATGCAAAACACAAAGAAATTCTTTCTAGAGAAGCTTCTGTTGAGCGTTTGAAAGATGCAGTATTAGTTGTGGAAGGAGCTAACTTAATCCGCAACGAATACGGACACAAAACGTTCGCTGATTTCTTCTTCTTTATTACTGGATTCCACGGATTCCACGTTTGTACAGGTATCTTAATCAACATTATTATTTTCTTTAATGTTTTATTAGGTACGTATGACAGAAGAGGTTCATACGAAATGGTTGAAAAAAGGAGGATTATACTGGCACTTCGTAGATTTAGTATGGGTGTTCGTGTTTACATTCTTCTATTTAGTTTAATGTTATAAAAGATTATTTGATATGGCAGCAGATGCAACAGCACACCACTCAAACGCAAAGAAAAATCTGGAAAGTATTCTTTATCTTATCAGCAATCACAATTGTAGAGGTTGTATTAGGTATTTTTAAACCAGAAAGTATACATCACGTACATTTCTTTGGATTAAGTTTGTTAAATTATATCTTCATTGTTTTAACAATTTGGAAAGCGTACTACATCATGTGGTCGTTCATGCACTTAGAACAAGAGAAAACAGCATTTAGATGGACAGTAGCGGGAGTTTTAGCTTTCTTATGTGTTTATTTAATTACTTTGGTTTTAATTGAAGGAAATTACGTTTATGAAGTATTCCACAATGCACAATATAAGTGGATATTTTAATAAGTTATTATAATTTAAAAGGCGGTTTATTAACCGCCTTTTTTTATTTTTGTCTAGCTATTTAATTTATTATAAAGTGAAAAAATATATCATACTCGTATTGCTTTTTGTAATGCCTATTTGTGCTTATCTTTTTTTCGCTACTGGTGTGAATCAATTTCAACGTTTACCCATCATTAGTGAAAATGTAAATGAGCTACCTCTAGGTGCGTCTTCATTAAACAAACAACCCGTTTTAGAAGGTCATATTACTGTATTGGGATTTCCTGGTGGACATCTATACAGAGACCGTGGAGATGCCTTTAACCTCAATCAAAAAATCTATAACCGCTATAAAGACTTTGATGATTTTCAATTGGTGATGGTTCTACCGAAAGGATCTGAAGCAGAAGCGCAAAAAGTAGTGGATGATTTAAGTCCAATTTCGGATATGTCAAACTGGAACTACTTGTTCTTAGAGCCTGAAGAAATTCAAACGTTTTATAAAAGCTTAGGTCTAGTTGGTAAATTAGATGACGATTTAGCAAGTAATCAATGTGTATATCATTGATAAAGATCGAAACCTTAGAGGAAGAAAAGGAAAAAATAAAGCAGGAGAGCTTGAATATAAAGAAGGTTATTCTACCATTTCCGCAGCGGAACTACACAATGATATGATGGATGATGTAAAAGTTGTATTGGCAGAATATCGATTAGCATTGAAAAAGTATAAACGCATTAATAGTAATGAAAAGTAGATATGAAAGATAAATCATATATCTGGATTTCTTTAGTCGTATTGGTATTTGGTATCTGGCTGTGCCAAAGATTATTAAGAAATTCGAAAAGTCAGATTTAGTTGTTATTGGGCAAGCACCAAGTTTTGAACTTGTGGATCAAAACAATAAAACCATCAATAATGCTAGTTATAAAGGGAAAGTATATGTAGTCGAATTTTTCTTTGCGAATTGCCCGACAATCTGCCCGATTATGAATCAAAATATGTTGAAGTTGCAAGATACCTTCCGTCCACATATGGATTTCGGTATCGCTTCTATTACAATTGATCCTAAAAAATGACACCGTTTGAAGCATTAAAAACACACGGAGAGGAATTAGGCGTTACAATTCCCCATTGGCATATGTTGACCGGTGATGCAAAATACATCTATGATTTAGCAGCTAAATTCAATTTATATACAGGAGTTAATCCTGAAGCACCAGGCGGATTTGAACATTCGGGTCTATTTGCTTTAATTGATAAAGAAGGAAATATTAGATGTAGAACAGATGAACATGGGAATCCTGTGTTATACTATGATGGTACATCAGATGAAGGTGTGCAATGGATCAAAGAAGATATTAAATTGTTGTTAGCAGAATAAGACATGGAAAATTATAAAGAATTAGAACAGAAATATACCAAGTGGATTTGGATTTTATCCATTACAATTCCTGTGGTAGTAGCCATTCTATTTGGAGTAAACTTACAGAAGTTAGGGTATGATGTTCAACCGTTGAGTTTTTTTACCCCCAATTTACGCTACTATTAATGGAATTACAGCCGTTTTGTTAGTTTGGGCAGTAGCTGCTATTAAAAAAGGAAATAAAGCCTTACACGAGCGTTTAATTAAATTGTGTATTGCTTGCTCAGTTGCTTTCTTGGCCATGTATGTCGCTTACCATATGACTTCAATCGAAACGAAATATGGAGGGAAGGATTTATCCGATATGCGTATTTCTTTATTTTAATCACGCATATTTTATTGTCCATCATCATTATTCCTTTCGTATTGATCACCTTTGTACGCGGGATTTCAGGTTCGTATCAACGCCATAAAAAATTGGCTCGAATTACCTATCCCATGTGGTTGTATGTTGCAGTAACAGGGGTAATCGTGTATGTAATGATTTCTCCGTATTACGTAAATTAAATCCGTATGAAAAAGTTTTATTTTTTAGTTGCGTTTTTTATCTTGGCTTCTGCACAAACTGCAGTTGCTCAGTGCGCCATGTGTAGAGCTGTATTGGAAACGGAAGATGGAGGAGTGAAAGCAGAAGCGGTGAACAATGGTATTGTTTACTTGATGATATTCCCTTATTTACTCGTTGGATTTGCTTTGTATTTTAGTTACAAAGTATATAAAAAGAAAAAGAGTTAAAGGAGCTTAAAAGAACAAACCGCCTAAGAAGGCGGTTTTTTTTATTACCTTTAATGTAACAATAGTTTGCACTTCACGTCCTTATAGTTTAGATAATTAATTTGCAATGAATTTGAGTAAATTTTACATTTTAGGCCTGTTTTCTTTTCTTGCTTTGCCTGTCTTAGCACAAGAGAAGCGTTGGACGCTAGACGAATGTATTGATTATGCCATCGAACACAATATTAGCGTCAAGCAGATCGAAATAGGCGAACAACGCAATATCGTTGCTGTTGATATGGCACGCTATGATTTTTTACCCGTATTAAGTGGGTCGGCAAACCACTCTTGGACGATGGTCGATCAACCCGATGTTCAAACGGGTACGATTGGGCAACGTACATTGCAGGAATCTACAGTTGGATTGAGCGTAGGGATTGATATTTTTTGATGGATTACAAAAGCAAAAAAAGATTAGCGAAAGCTCGTTTGGAACAGGTAGCTGCTGTATACCAAGTACAAAAAATAAAAGAAGATATTGCGTTGGCAGTGATTAATTCATACTTGCAAATCATCTTCAATAAAGAATTGGTGCATACGAACAAAGTTCAATTAGATTATGACCAAGCAGAAGTAAATAGAGTGCAGGTTTTGGTGACATGCAGGTGCGGTTCCTGCAGGAGATTTATTGGATGTAAAAGCAACGGTAGCTTCCTCTACTCAGCGTTTAATCAGCTCGCAAAATGAATTAATTATTGCAAAATTGAATTTGGCTCAATTGCTTCAAATTCGAGATTATGAAAACTTTGATGTACAAGATACAGATTATCAAATAGCAGCATCGGAATTGATGTTTTATACTCCAGAAAGAAATTGCGAATCGTGCTTTTGAATCCCTGACGAATATCAAAACGGCAGAACTCAATGTGCAGTTGGCAGAAAAGGAGGTACAAATAAGCAAGGGAGCCTATTACCCTAAACTGACGGGGTTCTATAATTTTGGTTCTAATGTGCGTTATCAAGATCGAATCGTTGGAAGCAGTCCGACGGATGGTTTGGACCAAATTGGATTTGTAGAAGGTTCGGGACAACGCGTGAATGCGCCAAGGGATGATGAATGTATATGGTGGTCCAGAGTCTTTCTTTAGACAGATCGACAACAATAAAAGTTCAACCTTTGGTTTGAGTTTGACTGTGCCCATATTCAATGGTTTAAAAGCTAGAAAAACAGTAAGACTCAATCAACTAGCGTTGGAACAGATGCAATACGAAAAGGAAGCTGAGGAGTTGAAACTAGAACAATTGGCGTTCAAAGCTTATACCGATACCAAGAGTAGTTTTCAAACCTACGAAGCTAGTGTTGTAACGTTGGAATCTCGAGAAAAATCGTTGGAGTATGCTAGAGAGCGTTATGCGGTAGGATTGATTAATATCTTTGAACTCAATCAAAATCAAAACTTATATGTAACCGCTCAATCAAATCTTCTCAAAGCTAAATACGATTACATTTTTAAGAATAAAAATATTAGAATACTACTTCGGATTACCGCTGTTTAAAAGAAATTAAGGGATGAAAAAGAAATATATATTTATTGTTTTAGCACTTGTTGTTGGACTTTTTGTTGGGATACAATTTTTTACGACGAAGGATGTATCTACTGTGGTAGAGTTAGCCGCTGTTGATGAAATAAACTTGGTAGAAACAGTTTCTGGAACAGGAAAAATTCAACCTGAAATTGAGATTAAAATAACACCAGAAGTATCTGGAGAAATCATAAATTTGCCCGTCAAAGAAGGACAAGTTGGTCAATAAGGGCGATTTACTGGTTGTGATCAACCCGAACTTGTATGAATCTAATCTAGATCGTATGGTGGCGATGCTGTCAACAAGTAAAGCTGGATTAGAACAAGCAGAAGCGCAGTTGAAAGAAACGAAAAGCATCGTTTGCGCGAAATAAAACCTTATTTGAGAAAGGGGTTATTTCGGGTTCGGAATGGGATCAAGTAGTACGTTCGTATGAAGTGGCTAAAGCCAATAAAAACTCGGCCTTTTACAATGTAGAAAGTTCAAGAGCAGCCCGTAGAGGAAGCAAAAGTGAATTTGTTGAAAACTACGATTTACGCACCTAGTGCAGGAACAATTTCACGCGTAGATGTTGAACTTGGAGAACGCGTACTGGGAACGCAACAAATGGCGGGTACGGAACTATTGCGTGTAGCGAATTTGAATAGCATGGAAGTTGAAGTAAATATCAACGAAAATGACATTGTCAAAGTGAAAGTTGGGGATGAAACAAAAATTAATGTGGATGCTTTTTTGAAAAAGGAGTTTAAGGAATTGTAACGAGTATTTCCAATTCAGCTTCCAATCAAACCCTATCTGCTGATCAGGTAACAACGTTCAAGGTAAAGATTAAAATTCTACGCGAATCTTATGAGGATTTACTCGATGGGAAGCTAGAAGATTATTCCCCTTTTAGACCTGGAATGACTGCAGCTGTAGATATTATAACGCACGTTAAAAACAAAGTGCTTGCTGTGCCAATTAGTGCAGTAGTTATGCGTAGTCCTGCAGATACGTTGAGTAATCAAGAGGCTACTAAAGCGGTACAAGTGAGTGATGCACTCAAAGAAGCAGTGTTTGTAGAAGTCAATGGGATAGCCCAATTGCGCTTTGTAAAAACAGGGATTCAAGACGATAAAAATATTGAAATTGTTCAAGGGTTGAAGCAAGGGGATGTTTATCATTACAGGGCCTTATTCAACAGTAAGTAAAACCTTGAAACACAACGATAAGATAAAGAAAGAAGAAAAGAAAGAATGATTGTACTATTGAATATAGAGACCGCAACTAAAAACCTGTTCTGTCTCTTTGTCTGTAGATGGAGCACTTGTAGGAGTGAAAGAAATAGCAGAAGAAAATTTTTCTCATGCAGAGAAACTGCCATGTGTTTATTGAAGAACTGCTGAAAGAAAACGGATTGAATATGCAAAACCTATCGGCTATTGCCGTTTAGTCAAGGACCGGGATCTTATACGGGATTTGCGCATCGGTGTATTCCTCCGTTAAGGGATTGTGCTATGGATTAAATATCCCTATGAATTGCAATTGGATACGCTGCAGATTTTAGCTAAGCAATTGCAAGGTGAATTAGCGGGATGGAATTATCCCTGATGATTGATGCAAGGCGAATGGAGGTGTTTTTGCGCCACTGTTTCTCATTGCATGGAGTATTGGTTAAGCCAAATCGAGGCCAAAAGTGTTTGACCGAGGCTTCTTTTAGTGAATTTAAAAGGGGGAAACGCCCGTTTTTTGATTTCATCGGGGATGGAGCAATGAAATGTGCAACAGTACTAACAGCACCTAATTTTCAGTTCCTAGATTCAATTATTTACCCTTTCTGCCCAAAGAAATGGTAGTCATTGAGTTTTGAGAAAATATACAGCCAAAGACTTTGTAGAATGTGGGCTTATCTTTGAACCCTCTACTACTTGAAGGATTTTCGTGATGATCCTGTAAAACAAAAGAAATAAGTGATTACAAAGAATCACTTTATTTACTCTTGGGATTTTAGTAAGCATAAATTGAATTGACCAGCCGTAAAGTTGTCGATTGTCTACCCAAACTTGTACCACATAGGTGATTTTGGTGATCGAGTAATTCTTTTAATTAATACTCGAGGTTTTGGGTTGTGAAAAGATCTTGTCCATTGGCCTGAAGCTCTTCAAACAGATTGATCAATAAATCGATTGGTATTTTTCGTTAAGTTTTTGTCTGAACGAGTACTTTCAGATCTTCTCAAATTATTTTGTGATATATTTTATAATCTTGCTATTGGATAATACTCCCATTAGGCA
>JAJEOX010000013.1:0-90000 GCA_020740385.1 Mylabris phalerata
TATTGCAGATACTTTATCACGACAATGTAGTGAACAACCGGAAGAGAAAGAATGAGGAAGAAATTGAAATTCACCCTGATGGCAATTTTGAAACAAATACCTATAACTGATGAGAAAACGGAACAGTTTAAACGAGAGGTAGAGAAAGCTACAAGAGTTAAAATCAAGTTGTATACAAAATGGTTTCTCCCCCCGAAAAAACAAATAAATCTACCTGTAAACTTGAAACAATATCACAACGTAACAGAGAAGATCTAAGTACGTTCAATGGGCTAATTTCCAAAAACAATCCGAGTATTGGTTCCGAAAACATTGAGGAAAGAAATGTTGGCAAAGATACATTACTCACATCTTCGCAGAGAGAAATGGTCTGTGCACGTGTTCGTTCAAGTTGTTTTTGGCCAGGAATGTTCAAATGATATTAAAAATGTTGTCGAAAGTTGTGATATTTGTGCAACATACAGTAACAATAATCAAAAAGAAACATTAATTTCCACACAATACTCCAGATGGACCTTGGGAAAGAGTCGCTGTTGACCTATTTGCACTATCGGAAAAGAATTACTTATTATTCGTTGACGTTTTTTCAAAATTTTTTGAAATATCATAACTAGAAACGACTACATCTGAAGTTGTGATTTGAAGAAATCAAGAAAATATTTAGCAGACATGGTATTCCACAAATAGTAATGAGTGATGGGGGACCACAATTCACTTCCAATGATTTTTTTTTAAAATTTAAGAAGGATTATGACTTTGAACATATGATATCAAGTCCTAGATATCCACAGAGCAAATGGACTGGTGGAGAGACACATTCAACCTATAAAAAATATACTGATAAAATCAAAAAAGAATAACAGAGATATGTATAAAGCACATGTTTTAGAACATCGCAATACGCCAATGGGGAAAAATTTACCATCATACAGCTCAGTTTTTATATTCACGATCACTTAGAAGTGATTTTCCACTACCCAAAAGTTAATTTAAAAAGAAATTAACAAATGACCGTCAAATAAAAGAACAGGTTGAAAACCAACAACAACAAACAAAATTGTACTTTGAATAAAGTCTGCAAAAGACCTTAAACCGCTGGAGATTGGAGACACAATCAAATTTAAATTAAAATGGAAATGACAAGGAATTCATAATGGGAAAAATAATCGGAAAATGTGATCAAAACTTCGAAAGTACAAAAAATCAAAACTTGAGAATGGATTGATACTCGGAAAGAAGAATCGAAAATTTCTTATTTCAAATATGAAATTACTGGTCAAATCATGAAGATAAAAAATAGATTCCCATATGAGGTCTATCACTTAAAATCAGATGACGAGACAAACGAACAGACAGACATAACGATACCTCAAAATATCCGTTTAGGACGACAAGATCTGGACGAACGGTTGTAATGCCAAAACGATATTTAGATTAAAAATGGAACATTATAATTAAGAATAGCGGGTGTTGAGGGAGTGGGGGTAGAGACACTAGGAGATGTCTCATGCGTGTTCTAGTTATATGACTACAGATAGTATTTGGCACCGTAAGAGCGTGCCGGCCAAAATCTACTCTCCTGACAAATCCGAGTAGAGCGGAATGTTAGTTTCTGTTTTAATCGAGTGTTTTCGTCGCAAACAAAACGAGTTGCCTCTATAACTATTGCAGCAGAAATGTGAAAAAACAGTAGACCATTTAAAATAACCGCATGACCGATCGACGTCATTCGTAAAACGCAGACGTTTGATTGTACTGTAAGAATTTCAATGGAATGGTTTCCCCCATCCTGAATACTCTTAATGTAAACTCGTTTGGGTTAATAAACATATGATTTGTACGTAAAGAAATTTAAAATAATTTAATTTAATTTAAATATTTTAATTATTATTTCAAACAATAATTTGTAAATAATAATGAATTTCATCTCCGATAGCATTTACAACATACAAGAAGTTATTTAATCAGAATTATAGAACAACTACGCTAAAGGTAGGTTCCAATGTGTTGAAATAACTTATGGGGCGAAACTGTATAACCTAACAACTAGTTATGACTTATGATAGGATTTTTTGCACCGTACGGAGCGTGCCGGCCAAAATCTACTCTCCTGACAAATATCGAGTAGAGCGGAATGTTTATTTTCTGTTTTTAATCGAGTGTTGTTCGTCGCCAACCAAAACGAGTTGCTCTATAACGATAGCAGCAGAATGTTGAAAAACAGTAGACCATTTAAAATATCCGCATGATCGATCGACGTCATTCGTAAAACATCCAGGCGTTTGATTGTACTTTTCAATGGAATGGGTTCCTCCTCCTGAATACTCTTATAGTAACTCGTTTGGGTTAATAAACATATGATTTGTCGGTAAAGAATTTAAAATATTTTAATTTAATTTAATATTTTAATTATTATTTCAGACTATAATTTTGTAAATAATAATGATTTTTTGTCTCCGATAGTTTACAACAAGAAGTTATTTAATCAGAATTATAATACAACTACGCTAATGGTAGGTTCAACGCGTTGAAATACTTATGGCAAAACTGTAAATCCCAACACTAGTTATGACTTAGCTTGGATATTTTATACCGTACGGTACTGACGTCATCGCTCCGAACTCCAATATATGTGTGCGATCTGCAGTTGGAACCCGATCTCTCTGTAGGATTATATGTTTGTTTATTGTGCTTGTAGTACCCAATCATTCAACGTAGTTATAAAGTAAGAAAGCGACGTCACGAACAATAAACAAGGGGTCCATTGTGGTCGATATTTACTCGTTTTAGACTATCTTTCCATAAGCGCAGCAAGTAGGTTTAAATATTTGTATGTGAATGGACAAATTCAAATTAATGTTTTCTTAAAATTTTTAAGACAAAAAATAATATAGATTATAAAAAATTTATGAAATTATCGAAATATCAGGTACATTTAAAAAAAAATTGAATATTTTGAAAATAAAATTATAATTGGTTAATATTTAATTTGTAAAAGATTAAAAGCAAAGACCAAGATTATTTCTATACATATGTATGTGTTTATATATGCAAAAATATCTAATGAGACCACGGGGTCGGGACATACGCTCAACAGGGTAGGTAAAAATTAATAGGATACATTTTAAAACATAAGCAACTACAAAATAGTCGAGTTATTCCATTCAAATGAAACAATAAACAAAAACAATCTCATGCATTAGAATGTTAGTATTGATGATCAAATATTTCTCTAAATTAGAAGAAGAAAATTTCAATCTCTGGTCAGATACAAATGATTTAAAAAATTACTCGTATTAATTTTTGTGTTACTTTTTTCGTCAAAGAGTCTATCTAAACAATTAATATTTTAATTGTTAAAATAGTTTGTTTCCATTATACAAGGTCAATTTATCCCTGATTATGATAAAATTCCAACGTGTATGAACTCAATTAATATTGAACTTTAATTCAATTAATGTGCAATATGATATTTTTTATTTGAGTTTACAATTTCTTCTTTTGAATTTAATTTTTAAAACATTACAAAACATCGAGTATGACCAAACTGAAGTAACTATATTCCCATATAGTTATCATTGCGATTACAGTAAGATTCGAAAGTCACGAACGTCCATGGCGTGAACTAAAGGTAGTTACAGAATCCTAAGCTTAGTATATGACTAAGTATAGTTCGTATAGATGTTCATCATAATAAATAGTTTCAATCAACAACATTGTGTATTATAGAAAACGAAAACAACACAAACAGTAAGTACCCTCGAATGTGAATGACCTATACTGCGTATACTTGTAGGAGCAGGTTTTTTTTCAAGGCCAAACACCTGCAAAAGTTATTAACCTATATTGCGTGCAGGTTAGTGTCCAAGGCCAAACACCTGCAAGAGTTGTTGGTGCAGGTTAGTGTTAAGGCCAAACACCTGCAAAAGTTATTGACCTACATTGATGCAGGTGCATCATAGTGATTGACAAGCGTCAACAGGTGAATTTTAATAAGTTATTGCAAGTGCAAATGAACACCTGCACATTTTTTGAGTATAATACTTCCGTTTATGTAATTAATTTTATTATTAGTGATCATGGCATCATCATCAGCATCATCAATTGCTCAAGTAAGTACTGATTTTTTTAAATAAGATTAAAATAGTTTTAAAATTGGTAAAAAAATTTGATGAAGTGCAAAAATTCACTGCTCTTTTAAGCAAACAAATCCATTTCATTCGTAAAGTAATTAAAAATAAAGAATGTAGTGATAATTTATTTAAACTGGAAGGTAATTTGGCACAATTTACAGTTTATCGAGAAAAATTGAAACAATTAAAGTTTAAAACTGAAAAAAACGGGTCCTGGATTAAAATTTAACAAAAACGTAAACAAACAACAATTGATTTGGCAAAATGTTGAAACTGCTTTTAATAGTAGATTACTTAGTGGTGTAATAATAAATTTAAGCATTAAAGGTCCAATTGATTTTTTTCAAAAAGCATTTCGTAGTTTTTCAATAAAAATTAAAAAGTTTTGGCTACATCAATTGTTAAAGTCAGTGTAATATTTTCGGCAAATTTTATTAAACCATCTAACGGAGAAGTAGATTTAAAAAGTTTAAATACTCGTAATAAAGTAATTGATTCAAACATTAATTTAAAAAGAGTGGTACACCGCTAACGTTTCGGAAAATATTTTTAAAAAATTAGAGGAATTTCAAGAACGTGATAGTGGATGGGCGTTACTTGAAATTGTTTCTCTAAAACTGAACATAAATAAGTTTGATCCTATAAGAGGGGGTATTTCAACATACGTTGAGGTTCCAAAATTTGTTAAACAACGAAAAGCTTGCATCATTGTAAAAAACAATGATAAATTTTGTTTTCTTTGGGCTGTTGTTTCAGCACTGTACCTATTAGAACACAATTCTGATCGTTTGTTAAATTACCCTCACTTTAGTCCAAGTTCTAAAATATGATGAAATTAGTTTTCCAATTAAATTGAAAGACATTCCAAAATTCGAAATACAAAATGATTTATCAATTAATTTTTTTGGGGTAGAACGGAAATCTATTCTATCAGTAGCATTATCAAAAAACACCTATTCTAAAACTATTAATATATTAATGTTACCAGTTAATAAAACTGATGAATTATTACATCATTTTGTATGGATAAAAAACTTGTCTCGACTTGTTTCATCACAAATATCTTTCAATAATCATCAAACTTATTTATATGATAGGTGTTTAAATCATTTTTCATCCGTACGCATACTTGAAAATCATTAAGGCTATTGTATGATAAATAAATGTAAAATTACAATGCCAACATCTGAAAATAGTACAATGAAATTTAAAAATTTTAAATTCAAACAACCCGTTCCTTTTATCATGTACTGTGATTTGGAAAGTATTTTAGAAAATTATAATGATACAAACAATGTAAAATACTGTAATGGTGCAAAAACATACAACTTTTAGTATAGCTTACTATTTACATTGTTCGTATAATCCAGACTTTTTTAAATTTACTTTAATTCGAACCAATGATTGTAATAAATGAATTTGGTAATGATCTTTACCAAATTGCACAATTTGTTGACAAAGAGTTTAAAAATATCAAACCAATGGAAACGTTAAGTACCGAACAAGTTTCCAATTTCAACAATGCAAATATTTGTCATATTTGCGGTGAAAATTTACTGATGAACAAATTAAAGTACATGATCATTGTCATTTAACCGATAAATTTCGTGGAGCAGCACATCAAAGCTGCAATCTAAATTATAAAACCTGCTTAATTATACCAATTGTATTTCATCATTTAAGTGGGTACGGTGCTCACTTTTTATTAAAATCATTGTCTACTTGTTTTAGCGGTGACATTAAACTGTTACCGCTAAATAAAGAAAAATACATTTCATTTACGAAATATGTTAAAAACACATCAATCAAATTTCGATTTATTGATTTTTTTCGATTTTTAAACATGTAGTTTAGATAAATTAAGTTCGTACTTAGAACCTTGTCAAAAAATAATTGTTAAGTCCGTTTGCAATAACGATGAGACAAAATTCGATTTATTGAATCGTAAAGGTGTTTTTCCATACGAATAACTAGATTCAATTGAAAAATTGAATTAAACTGAATTGCCTAAGAAAGAGCAATTTTTATAGTAAATTAAATGATGAAACAATTTCTGATAATGATTATAAACATGCTCAAACTGTATGGAAAGCTTTTCGATATTAAAAATTTAGGTGAATATTCCGATTTGTATCTAAAAACAGATATTTTAACTTTTGGCTGACATATTTAAAAATTTTCGTAAAACATGTTTAGAAATTTATGAGCTAGATGCTGGATATTATTATACTGCAGCAGGACCTGCCCTCGATGCAATGTTAAAATATACAGGTACAAAATTAGAATTGTTAACTGATATTGAATCAATTAATGTTTATTGAACGTGGTATTCGAGGAGGTGTAACACACTGTTCTCATCGTTATGCTAAAGCGAACAATCAGTATGTAGATAATTTTAGTTCAAATGTGCCAACATCATTTTTAATGTACTTTGATGTTAATAATTTGTATGGGACAGCAATGTGTGAATATTTACCGTATGGTAACTTTGAATGATGTGAACATACGGTAGATATTTCAACTTTAGAAAACATTTGCATAAATTACATTCTGATTTACCATTGGCTCCACATCATGTGATACCTCCTGGATCTAAATCTACCAAGTTGTTAACAACTCTGTATCCAAAAAAAAATTATGTTTTACATTATAGAAATTTAAAATTATATTTAAAGTATGGCATGGTATTATCTAAAGTTCACAGAACACTGAAATTTAAACAAACTCCATGGTTAAAAAAATATATTGATTTAAATACACAACTTAAACAAAAATTTGAAAACGATTTTGAGAAAAATTTTTTCAAACTGATGAACAATGCTGTATTTGGTAAAACTATGGAGAATGTTCGTAAACATAAGGATATTAGATTAATTACTGAGTGGGAGGGTCAATGGGTGCTAGAGCTTTAATTTCTAAGCCAAATTTTCATAGTTGTACTATATTTGATGAAAACATGGTTATTGTATAAATGAATAAATTAGAAATTGTAATGAACAAACCTATTTATATAGGTTTTACAATATTAGACATTTCGAAACTATTTCTTTATAATTTTCATTATAATTATGTATTAGATAAATATGGTATCAGTAAAGCAAAATTATTATATACTGATACCGATAGTTTAATTTATAAATTTTTTATTGATGATATTTATAAAATAATTAAGTTAGATTGTAAAAAATATTTTGACACTAGTGATTACCCTCTAAGCAACATATGGGAAATTCCTTTAGTAAATAAAAAAGTATTAGGTGTAATGAAAGATGAAAATTGTGGAGAAATTATGTTGGAGTTTGTAGGATTAAAATCTAAAATGTATACAACTAGAGTAAAGAATAAGAAAGATTTTAAAAAATCTAAAGGAACAAAACTAATTGTAAGTGCAATAAGAAAATTAGAATTTGATGATTATAAAAATGCTCTTTTTAATACTCAAATTTTAACAAAAACACAATTTTTGATTAAATCTGTACAACATGATGTTTTCACAGGAAAACAAAATAAAATTGCACTTATGATGATAAAAGAATTATTGATTCAAATTTAATAGATACTAAAGCATGGGGATGAAAATGACATTTGACCAATTTGTAGTATAGCCTTTAGCTAATAAACTACGATATTTACTAATTCTCACTTTATCTCCAACATTAAATTTTGTTTGTGAATTTACCATTTTAATATGGTTGCATGCATTGTCCTAATATGTGTTTTTCATTTGATTTATTAACATCAATTGGTTTGTAACCTGTAGTACTGTGTTTTTGTTGAATTATATTTTCCAACGATTTGCGGCAACAATTTTAACCATTTGTATGAACCTAGATAAGAAAATTCTTTCCACATTAATGTTTTTAACGTTCGATTAGTTCTTTCTACAATTGATGCTTTTGTATTGCTAAATGTTGAATAATGATTAATTCCCAAATTTTTCATTAATTTTGCAAATTCGGAATTATAAAATTCTTTTCCCAGATCTGTTTGAAGATTTTTTGGAATATTAGGTTTCTTAAATTTTTTTTTTTATAGCAATAACAATTTCTTTTGCTAACTTGTTTTTCAGAGGAAGTGCCCATATAAATTTACTAAACGTATCAATTACAACCAAAATATATTTGAAATTAGAATTTTGTTTTGAATATGGTAACATTTCTACCAAATCAGCTTGGTACAAGGCATTTAATCCTTAACAATAACATGACGGCGTCTAAAATTTTTTCTTGCCGGTTTATGAAGTTCATTAACCACAACTCTTTTCAAATCGATCATTTTTTAATGTTGTATTTCAATAAAGTTTCTACAAACATTCGATTTGGAGCATTTGCAAGTGTTTGAGGGGGAACTGTAAATCTTAATTCATCATTAGCGTTCAATACTTTTTGAAACAAATTTAATATTGGAATTGCTGGTTGTCTATTTATAGATACTTCAATACCAGAAGTAGAATTAATGCAAGATACTGTACCAGATAAAACAGGTACACGATAATGATCACTCTGATTGAACAAAATATACTGAAAACTTTTCCATTCACCTAATGTTAATATATGATTATATCCCAATAATGAAGAAACTATTTGATTAAATTCCGTTTTTGTTATTAAGTTGCTAACAACTTGTTTAACATTATCAAATAATTGTTGAACTTCTGCTTTAGAAATCAAATTTACAAGTGAATTTTGAAAGTCATTTTCAATAACAAAATTTGCAATCATTTGTTGAACTTCAGCTTTACTAACTGAATTTGTAATTAATGTTTTAAGATCATTTTTAGTGGCTAAATTTGCAATTAATAATTATGTTTCAGTTTTTGTTATTAAATCCGGTTGATTTACAATACTTTGCCGAAGATCATTTTTTCTCACAAAATTTGACATTAATTGTTGTATTTCATGTTTGGTAATAAAATTCAATGATGATGATGATGATGATGACGATGATGATGATGACGATTGATTGGTAAAATTATTTGTTTTCAATCGATTCCGACCAAACTTGTCAACACTCATTGTAGAAATGATGTTAAACAATACTAGTTACTCAATTAAATCTCTTTCTCATAGTTCTTCTATAATACTGTTAATTTCATTTATATGAGCATTATTGCCATTTGCAGATGATGCAATAAGCAATGGTGGTTTGTTTTTAAAAATTAATTCATAAAGGCCTGGAGTTCCTTTAAATAATTCGTCTTTTATTTTCAAATCAGGTCCTACGAAAATGTATTTCTGAAACACCAAAAAAAAAATCTATCGGTATTTAAATCGTGTCTCAAGTAAGTATGATCATATATCTTTTTAATATCTCTAATGTAATTTTCAACATACATTCCCGGTAACTCATCGTATTGATGTAAATATTCTATAAATGATGATTCAGGAATTTGTTCTAATACTGTCTTATTTCCAGACATATCAAATTCATTATAAACATCCTCTTCTGTATTTTCTGGATTATACATATACGTTGACTCAACTGATGATTTAAAAATAGGACCTGTCATTACCGTTTTCAATGAATCAAGAGATGGTCGAGAACTTAATGTTAATCGACTTCGTTTGGGGGATGTTTTGAATTCGAAATTTTGTTCTTTTTTATTTAGAGCTTGAGATAAAATATTTGTCAATGGTTTATGCTGCTTTTCCAAATTTTGATCTGATTCTAATTGGCTAGATTTTAGAGCATCTAATTTTTGTTTAACATTACGTCTTGTTGCAATTAACTGTTTTGTAATATTTTTACTCATTATGACCGTTTACTACAATCAACTGTAATAAAATGCCAATTATAAAATCTATACATCATTTATATCTGAATAAATTGATCAAATCCTTTTCTATAACGGCCATTATTAATTTCATTGTCTTTACATAAAACAAGAAAGCCGTATTTGTCGCGCCAGCATAATGAACACATTTTCATAGAATTTATTATACAACATATCAGTGTTAACATGATCGTTGTATATATGTTTTAAATTCATATCATCCTGTTTGAAAATAATAACCATATTTGCATTATCTCGAATAAGATGTTTTGGAATCTGAGCATAAGTTTGACAAAGATAGAAACAATCAATTAATTTGAGTCTTCCCATACTAAAATAATCGCGAATTACTGTTTGTTTATCACATGCCACATCATCAAATATAAACATAGAATTAAAATTTGCTTTCGATATATAATTCCCTGATTATCATCAAATTCAAAATAACTAACTCCTTTTATTGGTTTTAATAAATTTCTTAAATATTCATATTTTGGTTGATATTACGATTTGCTATATATGTAAACATTTTCAAATCTAAGACCATTTTTACTTTCTAGTAAACTTAACATAACATTCGTTTTACCGCAATTCGAAAGTCCGCTAAAGTATAACGCCTAATCGTTGATGGTAATAAAGTACCATGATGTTGTTGTGGTCCTCTATCTGACAAGTAATCTAAATTATTTATTGGCAGACAAGAAGACTGCTGAATCAGACGCATTTTGCTGTCTGACTAACAACAATTAACCCTGTCTTCTGTATATACAGAAAAAATTCCTTAATATTTTATCATTTTTTTGGAAACTGTTTTCATATAAACACGTTTATTATGTTAGTTCAATTCAGTCATCAATGAAACATTAAACGAAAAGGACGTGGTTTACTAGATAAAATTATTGATAATTTTCCAACTGAACTGCATATTCCAAGATAATAAATTTTGTGGACCCGGAACAAAATTAAATAAAAGATTACAACGTGGACACAAGGGAATTAATCCGTTAGATGAAGCGTGCAAAGCAAACGATTCAAGTATTGGTGAAAAAATTGCTGCTGCAGGTGTAGCAGGTATAATGAAAACCAAACAAAAATTGGGATTAGGCTTGAAAAAAAAGCATAAAACAATCGCTTTAAATTCAGTTTTTTTCGTAAAGCTAGACTTGCAATTAAACAAAATAAATCAAAAGATTTTGATTCTGCAACCAATGTTGCGCTAAATGCACTCAAAGGAATTAGAAAAAGTAAACCAACATCAAGAATAATTCCAATTCCAAAATCTGGCGGTCTTTTACCTTTAATACCTGTATTTGCAGGCTTAAGGGTATAGTTTCCTATTTCGATGTAGTCTGTGAGCAGTTCCCCCTGCGTTTTTCAATAAATTTGGTAGGCAGTCGTTATTTTTCCAAAAGGTGTGACTTGTCTTGCGATATCTCATCATCAGCGAAATAAATTTATATAATGTATAGCTTCGGACACCAATTTAAGGACATAATTAAGATAAGGCACGTATGAAACCACACAAATTCCAGTTAAAAGTAGGTTGAGTAAAAATGAGGTGATAACCAATAATGAGACAACAAAAAACTATTCAGTGGGCGTGGAAACAATTACATAGTTGTAATTGAATTTTGTTTTTCAATTTACATTGCTTAATGTAAGATACTAAATGTTTCTAATTTTTATTATTTAATTATTATCAATTTATTTTTCAAATAAATGAATATTTTGTTGCATTTTAAACATTAACCCAATTAGTTACAAATTTAATCTACAAATTTGAACACGCCACTGGTTGCGATATAAAAACTCCACCAGCCAGGCGTGGCTAGAGACGAACGTGCATTATCATAAGTGTGTCCTTTAATACCGATTGGACTCTAATAAATTGTCACGTTACCATTACTTTGAAAATATTTAGCAATGGTTGTTGGAGGTTTTAAATTTCCAAAACTATCAAAATATTCAAACAATATTTCTATTTTTATAAAACGCTCTCCAGTGTGTTCTTTCATTTTTAACTTCCCCGACCAGAGGGTAGGGAAGTTATTAGTTTCGGACCAAAATTTCGAATTCAAGATTTTACCAGATCTTTACGTTTTGAGATCCCCTGAACACGTTTTTTGAAGTTTTTAGCTTGATGCCCGTGTGTGTGTTTGTGTGTGTGTGTGTGTGTGTGTGTGTGTGTGTGTGTGTGTGTGTGTGTGTGTGTGTGTGTGTGTGTGTGTGTGTGTGTGTGTGTGTGTGTGTGTGTGTGTGTGTATGAATGTGCGTCTGTCGGTTCTCCAACGATTACTCAAAAACGGCTTAACCGGTTGAGTTCAAATTAGGCCAGCACAAACTATTTGGTGGCCGCTCGAGTTGGCTAGTTCTTGGTGCCAATCAGACCACGGGGGCGGAAGGGGGAGGGGGTTGATTGAAAAAAATTTAAGACAACATATTAATTTGATATCACCAATCGGAAAGGCATGTGCTTTTATGCCCGAAACGATATCTATCATGTGCGATGTTCTTTTCTTTTTTTAAATAAGGGCACAAAATTGGCAAAATTGTGTAGTCAACCAATTCAAATTTGCCGCCTTCTATAAGGGATCGGTTGCCATAGAAAATTCAATCGCGAAATTTTGAAATGACAGTTTAGAAGGTTATCCAACATAATTTTGAAAGCGTAGCAAAATTTATAAAGGTAGTCTATAAAGACAGAATGATATCTACTGTTGGTATCACTGAAGGCATAAAATCCTACGGGTTTGTTTACATTCTTCTGTCATTTTTGTAACATGACCTCAGAATTTTTGTTTTCAGGCGTTTTTTTTAACTTCCCCGACCAGAGGGTAGGGAAGTTATTAGTTTCGGACCAAAATTTCGAATTCGAGATTTCACCAGATCTTTACGTTTTGAGGTCCCCTGAACACGTTTTTGAAGTTTTTAGCATGATGTCCGTGTGTGTGTGTGTGTGTGTGTGTGTGTGTGTGTGTGTGTGTGTGTGTGTGTGTGTGTGTGTGTGTGTGTGTGTGTGTGTGTGTGTGTGTGTGGTGTGTGTGTGTGTGTGTGTGTGTGTGTGTGTGTGTGTGTGTGTGTGTGTGTGTGTATGTGCGTCTGTCGGTTCTCCAACGATTATTCAAAAACGGTTTCACCGATTGAGTTTCAAATTTGGTCAGCACAAACTATTTGGTGGCCGTTCGAGTTGATTAGTTTTTGGTGCCAATCGGACCACGGCGGTGGAAGGGGGAGGGGGTTGATTGAAAAAAATTCAAGATAACATATTAATTTGATATCACCAATCGAAAGGGCATGTGCTTTTATGTCTAAAAACGATACCCCTCATGTGCGATGTTCTTTTCTTTTTTAAATAAGGGCACAAAATTGGCAAAATAGTCTAGTCAACCAATTCAAATTTGCCGCCTTCTATCAGGGATCGGTTGCCATAGAAAAGAGTTGTTGTTCACGATTCAATTGCGAAATTTTGAAATGACAGTTTAGAAGGTTATCCAACATAATTTTTAAAGCGTAGCAAAATTTATAACGGTAGTTTATAAAGACAGAATGATATCTACTGTTGGTATCACTGGAGGCATAAAATCCTATGCGTTTGTTTACATTCTTCTGTCATTTTTGAAACATAACCTCAGAATATTTGTTTTCAAGCGGTTTTTTGAGCGGGTTTTGTGTTTCGGTTAGCGCGTTTTTAATAAATAAATGTTTTAAAATAATATAAATTTTGATTTCTCCTAAAAAAGAAATGTATATTCCCTCGACAATTCAATCTATATGATTTGAATTTTTCCATGTTTTTGTTGGGACTACCGTACTACTTTTTATTCCGCGCTCAAATGACAATTCTGTCGTTCTAATCAAAATTTCGCAATTGAATTGTGAATCGAATTGTAAGAAAGTCGAACTGAAAAGTCTGTGTGTGGAATCACCGATTAGTGAACAGAGTTTTTGTCGACGAGATGCTGGTTCCTCATTGAATTTTTCTGTGGTTGTGAGATAGCCACGGTTTCTCGATTCCCGATTTTGATTTTTATAGTAAGTTAGTTTTTTTTTTTTAATAAAGTATCTCCAATAGAAAAAATAGTATACAAAACTCGTGCTACGGTACTCGTTTTTTTAAAAACTCGGACTCGTGTCGGGAAGTTATTAGACCGGTTCATAGATTCGGCCCCTTTCAAATTTTTTTTTTTTTGAGCGGGTATTGTGTTTCGGTTAGTGCTTTTTTAATATATAAATGTTTTAAAATAATATAAATTTTGATTTTTCAACAAAAAAGAAATTATATTCCCTCGACAACTGAATTTATAAGATTTGAATTTTTCCATGTTTTTGTTGGGACTACCCTACTACGTTTTACTCCGCGCTCAAATGACAGTTCTGGCGTTCTGTCAAAATTTCGCAATTGAATCGTGAATCGAGTTTGTAAGAAAGTTGTGAAAAGGGTGTGTGTGGAATCACCGATCAGTGAACAGAGTTTTAGTTGATGAGGTGCTGGTTCCTTATTGAATTTTTCGGTGGTTGTGAGATAGCCACGACTCTTGATTCCCGATTTTGATTTTTATAGTAAGTTAGTTTTTTTTAAACTATGACTCGTGCATTAATTGTCGATATCTGACACTTGTTTTTTAATTTACTATTCTAATTCGTGGTTAACTATCCGGAATGAGTCGGGGAAGTTATGAGGCCGATTCTTAAATTCGGCCCCTTTTAAATTTTTATCACTGTCTAAATTAATTATACCCCGTTCGATAATATTGATCTTTTTAGGTAAATTGTCGCGCATAAATACACCACGAATTTTTTTTTTATTTTTTGCAAATTTTTCAAGATCAATATTTGTTAATGGTCGAAGAGCTGATTTTATTCCAAGTTTTTTTTATACGGACGGAAATACAAAATAAGCCCTTTTTTATACGGTTTCAAGTACAATCGAGTGCGTTGAAATTTTAACGACTCTTGGTAAGAAATTGGCCTGTTTTACATAGATTGAATCGTTCTTCTACCTTTTTTGTTATAGAGGATGAATCGCATTTGTCCAATTGCTTTACCTGCTTTGACGAATAGTAATTGTTGATTTTGAAATGTAAATAAAAGGGCTGTCTAAATGTAAAAAAGAAAATTGAAATCTGCATCTATACTAATATCATGAATGTGAAATTTTGAATGTTTGCCCTTCAATGACGCTTGAACGACTAGACGAATTGTCTTGAAATTTGGGTACAACAGCATCGGTTCTATGGTATGTTTTTTCTATTATCTGTCTATTTTTCGTATCCGTCACCCCATCGGTCACGTCCCTGACGGATAATCGAGGTTTTATTGTAGGTTTTTGCTTTTCTTTGATTTGATAATTCACACCAAAAGAATGTAAAAAAGAATTATCTGATAATGAAAAATGTCTCGAAACATATGCTACCCAAATTATTATTGTTACTTTTACATGGATTTTTAATTTCGAGTTTTAATTTTT
Source organism: Mylabris phalerata (assembly GCA_020740385.1). Taxonomy (NCBI): domain Eukaryota; kingdom Metazoa; phylum Arthropoda; class Insecta; order Coleoptera; family Meloidae; genus Mylabris; species Mylabris phalerata. The sequence goes on from JAJEOX010000013.1 coordinate 15,374, forward strand.
TTGCTCTATTTCATTAACATTATAATATAATCCCATATATGAGTTTAATTGTATTTTTTATTCACAATATATAAGGTAATACTGATTGAAGTTTTAAATTTAAGACAGCATACCTATATTGCCATGCAAAATTTTCCAAAAATCTGTTAAAGGCCATTTACTCTTAGCAAAGAGGGCGGGTAATAATTTAAAAATTGATTTAATTCAAAAAGTAATTAATGCAAGAATGTTTTGAAATGTCACTAGAGTGAAGTTTTCTTCAGATTTATTATAAAATTAGTAATACAAAATTATTATAATTTTTAAGTTGTAATTGGAAAGGATCGTTCTAATTTGACTGAAAATAGAGTTTTCTGGAAAATTATATAATAATAATTACGACAAATGAAATTTGTATTTCAAAAAAATATTTATGTGTCTGGGTAATTAAATTATTTACACTATTTACACTATTCCCTCAGTTTCTCACTAAAATTTGGTCCAGGAACCGTTGTTCGCGATGACACTTTCCAACCGTCGAGGCATGGATGAAACAATGTTGGTCACATGTTGTGGATTAATATTTGACCATTCTTAGTTTCATAATTTATCAAATTTGATTAATTTTATCAAGAATCCATTTTCTCAAACATGAGATGTTTATGAATGAAATATAATAAAACCTCAAAATCAAAACCCTATATCATAGTAAAAATAACAAAGGATTACACGTGGTTCGGTAAATTTCCCATCGTCAGATCCTAATTTGATATAATAATTAATTATTTGATTTTAAATTTTTTTTGTACAAAATCAAATAAAATGAATGATTTTCAATAAAATAGTATAAATAACGGATTATTGATATTAGATTTCAATCACAAATCAACTCCATTTTTTTTTTAAATATTAGCAATAGGGGTGTGATGTTTTCTTATTTCAGGTACATCACCAATTGGTTTCCTTTTTTCCCCCGATACCCAATAGTAGCTCTCCTCTAGAGAAAGTCTGGTTTACACCATACAATCCTTACCGTTAAAATTTCAACGCACTCGATTGTACAAACCCTTTCCCATAGCAATTGCTTCCATTTGCTGATTATGTCTTTCGTTTTCTTTTGATTGTTGCTGTGCACTTTCTGCTTTATTTACAGCGCTGGCAATTTGAGATGCTCCCCCGGCTATTGCACCCAAAGCAGGGTAAAGTTCCTACTCGGCTAGTCTATCGCCAATTCCATATAAAATACATTGCATCGTTCAAGTCGGATAACTCAAAAACGGTAGCAGATATCGAAATGGTAAATGCCTCATTTTATTCTTAATGTGATTCTCTAACGGCGCGCGGTAGAAGTTTTTTGAAAAAATTAACTGGATTTCCGGAAATCCAGAAAATTATAATTTTATGTACAAAAATAGATGTTTGTCCAAGTCGGATAACTTTTTGTATAGTTAACAGAATGCAAAGAAATTTATAGGATCCAATATATAAAGTTGGCTCTACAAGTTTGCGGTGGCAGATTATCAATTTTCTTATTAGTTTTTCTGAAAATTGCATCCAAAGTAACTGATTTTTAAGAAATTATAAATAGAAGTAATACAGCATTATCTGCCGGTCACACCCCTTAACCAATAATAATTCTCTATTCAAGATCGTCCCACCATAGTCATTTACCTTGATAAGTTAACAGGGGACAAGGTCGGTAATCAAAAGGACAGCAGTCGATATCAAAAGAAAGACAAGATAACTAACAGAAACTGGTTTTAGATTGCTATAAATTGTACGGAAAACGTTTTCAAAGTAGAAAAATTATCGAAATTTAGGAATTAGCAGATCTTTACCAACAATAATTATTCATTATGATGTTATCTAATTGATAGAAGTTTCTGAAATGTGGTTTACATTTGTTTCTCTACCTGAACTACCTCTAGAAAATGTTTTTATAGTTCTATCAACCCTCGTATATGGGGGTAATGCATCCGACTTTCTTATTTTAAATAGAATGGTATATTTTTTATTGTGTACATAAATTCGCGGTAAATTTGGAAAGTAGTTTGATAACATGATTTGTGATCTAGAATTGAGTCTTTCAGGAATTTTTTCAGAAATTTATAATTTTGCGGTGTTTGTTTGAAAAATTCATATTTGAAAAGCTATTGTGTTTGAATAACTGAATTTTGGAATTCTAATATTATAAATATTGCCCTTTTAATAAATTTTCTAGAATTGAATTGTCTTTCAGCGATTTGTTGAAATTAATTATTAGCTAATGAACATGAGCAATTTAGACCATCACTATTGATCTCTAGTCTCCTATGATTTAATAATTCAGCTAAAAAGAAATGCATAGAAGGCTTTTTTGCAATTTTGCTTCAATTCATTGTTACTTTTTTCTGTTTTCCATTGAAAAAAATTACAATTATTTACATAGATGTCAGTTGTGACAATTGAATGGAGAGTTCGATTTAAAATAAGAAAGATAATACGATTTCAAACATTAGCTGAAAAAAATTCATTTCAGCTAAACTCTGAAAGATAATTTAATTTTGTAACCTTTGATGAAAAGTACATAGTTTGATCTATTTTAATTCCAAATTGAACACTGCAAAATAAAAATTTTAGAATAAATGAAAATTTTCTGAATAACTATCAGTACTAGACCATAAGTTATGTATGGTCAAAAAACAATCGGTTCTAACGATTTTGCGACTTCCAAAAAAAAATTATGCATATAAATTGATTCAGAATGACTCAAAGATGCTACTAACGGGTAGGAATACTTCGTGTTTTTTCCAGAATAAAATGGAGAAAAAATGAAAAAAATTATATGAGGGGTATCTTTGAGACATTTTGAGTCATTTAATGTGTTTATCTCCTTTTCAAAAATCGCAGCCTTTTCTAAAACGAGTGTTTTTTGACCAATGTGCTGATGAGCTACGGGGTTCAAATTTCGGTAAAATGATCTCCAAGCATACCCTCCTATAGATCCTGAAATATTTTGCAAATCACTCGTCAAATAATAGGTGTTTCCATTAGAGCAAAGAAAATTTAAGTAAAACACGTGGTATAGGAAATTTTTCTAATCAATTATAAAGAATAAACTGTGATAAATATTTATCCACGTATGTTGATTTTTACTTGTTATGAAGAGAATGATTAGGTACTAATTGTAAACGAAATTAATCAATCAGTCTAAGAAAAAATCTAAGGTAGATGAACGATTTGGAGTGAATAATTGAGCAATTAAAAATTCAAATAATTAATTAGTAAAATTTTAAATAAAGATATATTTCAATTAACGGAATGATAGCGTTAATCAAAAACATATATTTGTTATAAAAAATCTGCCGTATGAGTTGTGTAACAAAACAAGTAGAGTCCAATCGGAATTAAAGGACAATATTGCCCAAAAACTGATTTTGCAGGAGTAACTTCAACCCCCATTTTCTCCCTTAAACTTGCGTATGGGCACGAATGACAAAACACGCATCCCTTAGAATAGAAAGAAGTACTTATATAGCAAAAATCATCAAAATCGGGAGTTTCGACTTCGTAAGGTTTACTTGTCAGTATACTGAAGCTTTGAAAATCAAGAGCAACTGTTTTCTTTTTTTCACTTTATATTTCATTTTGTTGCTTTAAATTGTTTTCAAATGAATAAAGCTCAAGTGCTAGCACGGCTTTTTATGCATCTGGGATCCATGGGAGAGGAACATCCCACGCAAAAGTCCCTACCACTTTTTGGAATACAGACGCTGAGTTGATAGAAATAGTAGTATCCGGTTGAAATAAAGAAAAAGATAGATCAAGTTTTGCTGATGTGTGAATAAGTATATAGTTGAAGAAAAAGTTCTCAAAGCGTAAAGGAAATACGTCAGTATTTCCTGGGAAAATTCCGCAAATGTTGCATATTAGACAATTTAACATTTTCATGTTCACATATACGCTTCTGCGCCCAGCGTTTTGCAGATGTTGCATTTCTTATGCTTTATAAAGCTCATACATTCCTTTCAATACACCATTCAGTTTTATACGTTATAAGTATTTAAATAATAGTTGAATAATAATAATTAAATAATTGTATGTTAATAATTATTGAAATATGAAAAGATTCATTCAAAATGTCGACATTATACGAGTTATCTTTAATAGCAGTCATCAAGAGTATTTCACTTGATGACTTTTCACTTGAAAAATTACATAAACAATTACCATCAATTATTTTTTTTGAACTTTTGAATAAATACAGTGAGGTGAAGTGGGAACAAATTGAAAGTGATGATGTTTTTGAAGACTTTTTGATAAAGGTATCAAATCATGGATTACTGTGTTCGGAGAACCCTTCATTTGACTATGGACCCCTGGAACAAATTTTTTTGAAATTTTGGCTATGGATACCAGAGCCCGAACAGTATTACACCTGTCGCCACATTTGTGTTGAGCTTCAGTATTATCAATTGAAACATTTTAAAGTATGTGAAAGTTGCTTCAATTATCTAAAAAATAATATTGATGAAAAAATTGTTAAACGTCAAATTAATTATCATGATGCCATTGATTCAGAGCATATTAAAGACTATATAAGAGATGATGATTCCAGGTGTAACTTGTGTGTTAGAGCACCACTGTTTTCGGTTTTACCGTATGTTTTATGTTGTCAACTTATACACCGAAAAAGGGTAAATAGTATGGACTTCAGAACCTCATTGAGCGATGAAACTTTTTTACCATAAAAATTGTATATTTATATCCAGCGCGGAAACTGTTTTAAATAAATAATTCACCTTTTTAAATTGATTTATTGATTTTTTTCCTTTCGAAACTACTTTAATTTTTCGAACTTACACATGAGAGAATTTTCAATCAAAAGTAGTTTTCTGTAATACACGTCCGTTAAGATGTCAGATCTTCCACCTCCACTTCCCTAGAGAGATCACCTTCTCAAGTATAAATAAACAGAAAAGTATAATTGAATCGTTATTCTGACTTTGCATTTGAAAGCTGCTTAGTGTTAAATATGGATATTTACGAATACAAAGTGTAAGTCTGTGTAAAAATAAAAAGCTGGTGTACAAAAGGGATCAAGATCAAAGAAGGGGTGCCTTCTACGATCATTAAGATCCTGACAGCTATGGATTGCGAATTTCAAGCGATAGAATCTGTCGAAATTGTCATCAATTCTCTAAATTTTATTATTCAAAAGAACGGTGGATGTATGGTAAATTAATAAGTGTATCATCTACAGAATCTTCGCTATCATCGAATTAAGACTATTTCAACTATGTTTCATTATGCAAACATTTGATAATTAAGAAATTATAGTGAATAAATTTGTAAAAAATTATATTTTTGGCTATGTTATTTGTTTCTACAGTCCTAAATCTTCTGCTCATATTCGTCGCGCATACGCAATTCAAACAAAAATTGAGGTTCCCTTATCAACAACAAACAAGGCTAATCTTACAAATGATAAAGAAATATGTGATAACAAATCAAGATCTTTCTTAATGAAATAATTGCGGTAGACTAGTTTCAGTCAATACGACCATCATCAGTGCCATGCTGTACCAAGAAAAATTATTACAAAATTATAATTTTGTACAATACAATTAGTGTTAACTTACTCAAATCAAAGAAACGAAGTACATCAAAAAACTCAAAATCAACAATTTAAAAAAATGTACAAGATTATTAACGTCGATATTATTCAAAATAAAAAAAAAAATTATATAAAAATTCTCTAAACTTTGATAAGTTATTTGAGGCCCGTATAGAAAGTCAATCGAATGTCAAATGTGAAAATTCACATCACATCACATGATATTTTATATACACCATTATTATTAAAAATATCTTTATTGTTGAATTGTAAGACATTATATAATGAATTATTATTTTTATATGTGGTGACTATATGATATTGTTTCAGAATATTTTTTATTTTATAAATAAATTCATCGTATGTAAAAGGTTTATATTTGATGTTGTTATTATTATTATCTTTCACATACAATGGGCCATTTCTAATTTTGATTCTTGCTAAAAGTTTTTAACAGTTCAGATTTTATAACCATTTTTAATAGCTAAAGATTTTTTTGTATTGAGTTCTTTGAAATAATTATTCCGATTCAACCTTGCATTGATCAATCTATTTATCATATAATAAAAGGCAGCCATTTTATATTGTTGGTGATGGTAGGAATTTAAAATCCTTGAATATTAAGATGTTTTTCGATTTTCCAATTTTGTATTGTATCCATAATTATTTGATAGTTATCCAGCTATGTTGTTTTCCTGATAATGACAATTTTGTAATGATGCTGTTAGGGGTATTTTAATGATTACTTACTTTTAGATAATTTTACTAGTTTGCATCGTGTCCTATCGGAAACAGTAACTTGATATGATTTTTTTGTAATTTTCTTACAATTTTTCTATAATATTGTCGCATTTGTCTTAATACGTGGTTGTATTCAAGCATTTCTAATCGTTTTTTAGTTATTGGTATATGCGCAGGCCTTCTTGAGATTTTTGTCTAAAAATTATCAAGAGGAATAGAATATTCTCGATTTAATTTTCACATTTGACATTCGATTGACTTTCTATACGGGCTTCAAATAACTTATCAAAGTTTAGAGAATTTTTATATAAAAAAATTTTTTGATTTTAAATAATATCGACATTAATAATCTTGTACATTTTTTTAAATTGTTGATTTGTAATTTGTTGATTTTAAGTTTTTTGATGTACTTCGTTTCTTTGATTTGAGTAAGTTAACACTAATTGTATTGTACAACATTATAATTTTGTAATAATTTTTCTTGGTACAGCATGGTACTGATGACCGAAATTAGTCTACCGCAATTGTTTCATTAATAAAGATCTTGGTTTGCTATCACATATTTCTTTATCATTTGTATATATACACCAAAAAATGGAGGATTCGGATTGTAATAAGGCTAATCTTGTTTGTTGTTAACAACTTTTCCGTCATCTCACCAGTCAGGTTGGCAACACCGAAAAGAATATAAACTTCCCGCCTTCTCTCACCTGTCAAATTTTAAGTGGTTAACACCTCGGTGACATTTAAGCAATTTCAGATTTTCCTGCTTGAAAATTCAAATTTCCCGCCTTCTCACCTGTCAAATTTTAGGTAGGTAACACCAGGGCAATGAGGTAGTTTGCAGTTTTTTTTACGATGAATATAAAATTTAGAACGGGTAAACAAATTTTGTCATCTGTGGTCTTTCGGCAGATGTTCCCGATCAATGTGCATCAGAGATGCCCGCGACGAGACAAGAAAGGAAATGAGAGAACAAGAACGAGACAGAACTTCTTGCAACGGGCAAGGTCGAAAAGCCAGGGTGTGGAGACGATAGCAGCCCCCACTTTAGAATATAGGCTATAAGTCCCTGGCAATCAAACACCACCCTGTAAAGATGGTAAAGCAAAAACAATTTTAGCTGTGCTGTAACGAAAATAAGAGGGGGAAGAAAAAGAAAAGCGGTAAGAGGACGAAAAATAATGGTAAGCGACCGATGGTAGTAGTAACAATCCGACTCAATAATGAGGAGCTTAAATAAAGGAAACAGGAAAAATTAAACAATTGCTTCTCAGATCTTCATATTAAAAGCGGTGTAGATGGAAATGCCGCTCTTAAGTACGCCGGTAACAGCTGTACGTTCGAAAAGACGATCGACACCCAGAAATGAAGACAAGCGTCGATTTAGGTGGCACCATCCCCCGCGAGCCCCCAAAATATATGGACAGATTGCAATGCCGCATTCGGGAAAACGTCTCTTGATCGCCTCAACAATTGCTTTATCGGTATAATGGGCGATCTTGTTTTGGAAGCACTCTACTAAAGGCGCAGAAGTCTACCAGTGGATGCCGACGTCGGATATTATCACGGTTCTGTCCTTCTGGAACAGAAGGTCCGGCTTGCGCAAGACGCCATTCTCATTCCGAAACTACGGCTCCACCTCACATAGTATGCTTTTCTTAATAGCAAAGTCAGCAAGAGAGTTAACGACATAGTCATGCCTGCGAATCCTCTCAAAATGTGTAATTGGGCATTTTTGCAAAATATGGCAAACAGTCTCATTTCTCCGACAGCTGGCTCGGCAATTACACTGACCGGCAAGGTTATGCAACCCACCAACTGTGGGCAGAATGTTGCCACGCAATAAAATAGGCGAAATATAATCCCTGCCGGACCAATGTTTTGGAGGTTCTCTGATCCAGGACGATGAGACAGAGCTGTTCGTCATAGCCGACATCCCATCACCAGCCAAAGCCGAAGACGCAAACCGCCCAGACCAATTTAGGGCTTCAGCCCTACTCCCAATCCCAGTGTTACGCACCATTCCCTCTAATCGCCCGCGAAGACGATCGAAAAATGTGGAGGCAACAACTCCATCCAGCTGAGGATCGCCCGAATGTGAGATTTTATTAAGGCGGCTCAAAAAAATGGAGGGTATTTTTGTCTGAAAACAAATCAAACCCAGTCCGCCACTCCCCTGCGGTGCATAGAGGTAGGAATTTGCAGATTGCTTGGGAAGATGTAAAATCTGTTTAACGGTGAGTCTAACTAGTCTATCGGCTCTTTCCAATACTTTCGCGGTGATATTAGGTCATTGGAGCCCATAAATATATTTAGGCAGCAAATAAGTCCCTACAATGACGAACTTTTGATACGGTCGCAGAGGAGCCCTACGAACCCGATCAAGCTCATTCTTTAAAGAGGATAAATCTGTTGGAGTGGTGCTCATATATGAGAATCGAAAACCCAGATACTTGAACTGGTCTACAACAGTGATGCTCGGTATAACCGACCCCGAGACCACCAGGCGAGCTTTGGTAGAAACGTAAAGTTTCTTAACCGAAGACAGTAAATTCACAATCAACGCTGCGGATTTTGATGCGTTAAGTGACATATGGCGCTGTTCAAAAAAGCGCTCGCATCGCCTGATCATTCGCTGTGCCTCCTGCATAGAGGAAGAGAATAGAATTAGGTCGTCGGCATAGGCCTGGGCGACGAACCTTTGACCATTAACAACAAGACCACAGCCCTGCTTGCGAAGCTCTCTCAACAACTCATCGATCACCAAATTAAAAACATATGGGGACAAGGGGTCGCCCTGACGAACCCCTGTCAGGATTGGAATCTCTCCTGTAGATCTACCCCCACACGTTACCCTCGTAGAGGTGCCGCTATAGGAATCCATTATCAAATCAATAACTGGCTCATCGATGTTGAAGCGACGCATAGTGCGAGCGATGCTATCATGAGAGACTGAATCGAACGCCCTCCTAACGTCCAGCGTGACAACCACATGAGGTAAGTCTTCTGCGCATGTCCTATACTTGTATAAGACCAATTTGGCCCTCATATGGGGAAATTTTGACAGTTATTCCTCACTCTTCCTAACTTATGAGTGTGTCGTTCAGTAGGAACCTCCTTTTTTCAAGCCTTGATCGAGCATGGCTTGAGAAAAAGAAGGCGATATGTTGGTGTCGTTTCGACAGAAACGACACCAACATATCGACTTATCCAAGATGTCTGACACCATACGTGGACATGTTTTTTGACGGGATGCGCACTCTAGGGACCTCATTGCACCAGGGTGATATTCAAGCAATTTCAAAATTTCTCATGATGTTTAGGGGGCTACATGTATATGGGTGCCACTTTTAACTACATCTAGACAATGATGCCCCTGGTAGATGTGCAACCAACAATACACGCCACTGCCATTGACATATATGCAGCCTACAATAAATACCATTGCCGTGGCTTTGGTACTTCCGGCGGAGAACCCTTCTATTCATACTACTTTATTACAATATTTCTGTAGATTCAATAAAACAACAGTTGTTTTTTGTTGTGTTATTTTTAATAGTATCACAATAGAATTCAAATTGTAAATTATAATCGTAGAAGATGAAGAAAAAGTTAATAAACAGTTATATAGCTTTACAAATTAATTTTTTTCCATCATCATCGTCTTGATTTAAAATCTAACGATTATAATTTATAATCTGAATAAAGAGAGTTTCACCATAAATCATATCCAATTGGAAAGTTTTAAAATAACCTGCAAATAGTACATCATAGCTAAATAATTTCGCTTTTTAAGTCAATTACAATTAAAATAATTTGGTTTACTGTTTTATTAAATTATCAATCAAATTAGGATATTGTCTATCGCCTCGTTTACATTTAGTGGTAACTGAGCTGATAGCTCACAGTTAGTTAACAACGCTTCAACAACGATGTAAACGCTCTGTATTTGAAACCTTAGTATGTTATTTTACAACGTAAATAAAATATTTAAACGGCTGCACCAGATTTAAACTTCGAACTGGTCTCAACTTTAGTTAGCCTTAACTCTGGTTCAAAATCTTTTTCTAGCTTCTTAGTATAACTTAAGTGAAACACGCGGTACTATAAAAGTACCTAAGTGTACAATATGCATGCCGAAAACGTGTCCCGAGTACCAAAAAATTTATTAAATTTTTTAAATTTTTCATGAATTTCCTACAGGTTTCGAAAACGCTTTTAATTTGCCACATGTTACGTGAAAACCATTTAAAAATAAGCAAATTTAGTGAAGTCATAAGGGAAAATATAAAAAAAACTTTTATAAAATGCCAAAAAACATGCTTTATATTACCTTCTGTATTTCTACATTCCATCCCGGATTTTTGAAAATAATCCACGACATGCAACTTAGAATATTCTTTTAAATTCCTTTTAGATCATTAAATTCCTTAAACAAACAAAAATTCTTTGTTCAAACATTGGCATTTTCTGTTTGTTGACTAATCCAGGCCCTTAATATTGAAAATTATTTGAGACTTAAACATAAATTTTGACCTCCTATGAAATAAAAACCATAAAGCTAAATATCAATTTTCTAAATTCTAAATAAACTCTGTGCTTAAATGTATACAGATACTTTATCAGTTTAATATAATTCAAAACATTTTCTTCCTAGATTGATTCTTTTTCTTCCCAATAATTAACTCAAAAATGAAAGCAATTGTGGCAGTTGATAAGCCACAAACCCATAGAAGAAGAATACCAGAGAGATCAACAATTTTCAAAACAACAATATCCTCATATTTCTTAACAGCGTACGTACGTTCATTTATCGTTGATATATAATGATAATATTGTATAAGACCTTTCTCATCAATATTTCTTATATAGTTATTGATCAAATCATTCAGATGACCACGTTTACGATAAAAGAACGATGTAAAAGTTGAAGGCGCCTATAAAACAATTTTATGACAATTACAATAAATAATACCTACAGAAAATGATTTTTATTCTTACAATTTGGAGAAAATCTATTTGATAGAAATTCCTTATAAATTTCTTTTGGATTGTCGATAGAAGGAATGCAGTGTTAGGTTTCTCAGCATATTCTTCAATCAACTTTTGTGTCCTTATGTACTTCATTGGTACAATAATAAATTTATCGGCCTCCGATAAACGTTTTCTTTTATTTTTATCAAGCGCTTTAAAATAATCTATTGTAATTTTATATACTTTAATTGGTATATCAGAATCTATTAATTCTTGTACTGATTTAATTTTCGGTTCCAATTTTGGCTTAGTGTAGACACTGTTTAATCCACTCAGATACACTGTTGATATTTCCATAATAAAAATTAATAACAATAATAAATAGAGACGTAAAGACCATTTTTTTGTAAATTGATTTAAAGATAGTTGTAAAAATAATTGATAGATACGAAAAATCGAATAAAATAGTGACGTTTTCGTCGATATTGATATTATAATACTAGATAAAAGAATTATTGTTATTGTTAATAGAAGAATATCGATGGGAAATACAAGCAATTCTTTCCATTTAGGTAAGGGTCTTCGCAGAGGCAAGGCTGCATAGATTGTATTACCTGAAATTCAAGAAAAACTCTTGAAATTTTTATTTTCTAGGACAAGAGCGAAATGCGGCCTTTGTGTAACAATAAGAGCTTCACAAAGTCCGTCTTCACTCGGATAACTCTATTTTATGATTTAAATTTAACATATTAAATTCTACAGATACGTTAAAGAAATCTTTACCGCCCATAACGTAAGTTGAATAATCTATAGTTGGATATACAGTAGTTTGGACTATTCTTAAAGCTGCAACTATATTAAGTTTTTTCATTTTACTTTCAAACGTATTTGTTTCGATATATTTGGACAAACGGAAATTGTTACGTGCCATATATTTAATTTTGGCCTTTATGCATTTACCAATTTGATTCATCAATAAAATGAATATGCCTGGATCAGTTTTATTGAATGCATTTTTGATAGTAATACCACCTGCCCTCCACGATACACGAATTGGACAATTGTTCAATTTCTTTGGGACATGATTATTAAAGATTTCCAATAAATTTATAAATCTCGTATCAATGATTTCATGAACTTTAATATTCTTATTACAATTTTTATAAGGATGCCATGTTAGAAATTTATTATTATTTATTAAGATAACATTATAAACATCCATTTCTTTAAACAAATATTTAAAGAGATTCATAATTTCTTGATTGTCCAATACTGCTTCAATAATTATAAAATATTTTCCATGAATATATAAATTGTTTTGTTTCAATAAATTTTCAATTGATTGTTGCCATTTTTCATAACTCTTATCCATAATGACATAAAAATTATATTTGATTACTGAATTTCGTTCACTCTCTAACTGGTTGAATTCATTATAATTATAAATAATGTGCGGATGCTGATTTTCAAAAATAATTTTATAATTTTCAAATTTAACACTGGAAGTTGCATATGTGATTTGCTGATAATTATCAATGTTTAATAACAATTCATTTAATACTAAAAGATCTCTCGGATTGTCGACATCGGAGATAATGAGTTGTAAATTGAAAGAAAACTGAACTATTATTAAAAATATTAATGGGATTACCAGCATTCTAGTAAAATTAACAAATTTTCATTCAGCACTAGAATATTGTAATAATGGTGTAATAAAATAATATCAAAACCTATATGTGAATATATTTTTACTTGTGCCCCTCATGAATTCTTAATTATTGTTTATATTGCCTGATAACTGTCCAACTATCGTATTTTCGATAATATTATGATGAACTTGTAATGATCATCGTGGTGTGAATATTCCAATACGCATACTATAATGATTATAGTCATATTTTATTTACTTATATGAAAGTTCTACATAATGCAAATTACTCTACATACCTATCGACATGTAGCAAAACCGTTCGAGCGAGACTCTTAGGAGACGTTAAAACTGCCACAATTGTTGATTTTACTGCTAATAAATTTTGATTTAAAGTTGAAATTATTATCCATCCAATCTTTTATAAAACAGGAAGAGGGAATTTAAATAATTCAAATTGACTATTTTTTTGAAATTTAATGGCTTCTTCGAGACTTTTTTGCTGTTAATGTCTATGAAGAAGTTGCTGATTGTGCTTGTGAAACAGAAGATGATGTTGACTCTTAATTGTTAATTCTTGAATTTAAAGAATTATTAAAACTATCAGTATTATCAAACAGTTCTAATTTCACTATTCTGGTTGATGATCCTTCACTGAGCTAAGAGATAAACAATACATTAAAACCTAAATATAATAATTTGATAATCATTTAAATAAAAAATATTTGATTTTTAAACTTGTTCTCGCGAACTACATTGTTACATTTGTAGCTTCCTATTATCCATTCAGTTCCAGTTCCTAATTTTCTTCTCTTCTCTGTAAATACATACTGCGTTCAAAAAAAATCTCGTATAAATTGAGTCTGTTCATGCTTCATTGGATTTGCGGTCGGACCCCAATAAAACACTTAGGTATAGTGAGCCCGTAGGAATGGTGAAAATTGACTTATAAGACAAATTATTTTACAATAGGGCTCAACAAGGAAATTTGTCTACTGTGAATACTAACAAAAGTAATACAATAATTTACAACTCATTGCCAGATGCAACAAAATATCTCTTCTTTCTAACACAGGTAGTTGGAGTGGGTAGAGCTCAACGTATTTTAAATAAATATTTTAAACATTGTCAAGAAAATTAAACAAAAAAAAAAACAATTTATACATATATAAATAAATGATAGTTTTAATTAACTAAATAAATAATAATGAACACGCAACTAAAAATTATATAAAAGTAAGTGTTTATTTACATATTTACAGTGTATGCAAGAATTGTCATATTTTTTTAAATCTTTACAATTGTTTTAACAATTCGTATTATTGTTGATACCCTCCACTATTTTCAAAAATTAGAAATGGTATTAACATTCATGATGACAGTGGAGGATAGTGATGATGAACACGATTTTCACTTCTCAATGACAATTAATTTAAATTAATATTTATTTTCTGGTTAATAAATGTATTATTATGTATTTCTAATTAATTAAAACTATCATTTAACTATACACGTATAAATTGGTTTTTCTTGTTTAATTTTCTTGACAATGTTAAAAATATTCATTAAAAATATGTCGAGCTTTCTACCCACCCCAACTACCTGTGTTAGAAAAATGAGATATTTGCTTGCATCTGGTAATGAGTTGTTAATTATTGTATTACTTTTGTTAGTATTTACAGTGGACAAATTTTGTTGAGCCCTATCGTCAAATTATTTGACTTATAAATCATTTTTTTCTGTTCCTACGGGGCTACTATACCTACCCTTAAGAGATTTCCGTCCAGATCCGTATTTGAAAATTTTAAAAAGTTCAACTGTAAGAAATTTTCATATTGTAATTATTATTCAAAAAAAATCATCATATTGGAATTTTTTGTAATAAAAACTGTAGAAAAGAACTTTTTGTAGCGTACAGAAGTTTTCTTAATTTTCCTGAGAACTAACGACAGAATCAGAAAATTTCTTGAAGATTTGCAAAGAACTTTTAACTTGCTATCTAATAGTACAAGAATTTTTGCAAAGTCATCAAAATTGGGCAAGTTATAAGAGAAAATACAAGAAATTGTGCAAAAATACGTAAAAAACATGTAGTTAGATTTTCCTCTGTAATTCAAATTTATATCAATATTTTGAAAAAAGAATATAACCGTTAGGGGCTATAAGAAAAGCTCTTTTCAAAAATCTATTTACGGTTGTCGTAGTTTCAAGGACGAGGGAGAAATCGCTTCACATTTTCGCCGGTCAAAACAAGTACATGTACTCCTTGGCCATAAGGCCGGGACAGCGCCTGTTTAATTATAATGCAAAACAATTTTCACTCTCACAATCGTAATTTACAATTTGAAGAAAAGGTCGATTGCTTAAAATGTTGATAAAGCATAGGGTTGTGTCCGTCTTATACTTTGTTTAACTTCCCCGACCAGTTATTAGTTTCGGACCAAAATTTTTTAATTTGAGATTTGACCAAATCTTTACGTTTTGAGGTCCTCTGAACACGTTTTTGAAGTTTTTAGCATGATATGTGTGTGTGTGTGTGTGCGTCTGTGCTTTCTCCAACGATTACTCAAAAACGGTTTAACCGATTGAGTTCAAATTTGGTCAGCACAAACTATTTGGTGGCCGTTCGAGTTGATTAGTTTTTGGTGCCAATCGGACCACGGAAGTGGAAGGGGGAGGGGGTTAATTGAAAAAAATTCAAGATAACATATTAATTTGATATCACCAATCGAAAGGGCGTGTGCTTTTATGTCCGAAACAATACCCCTCATGTGCGATGTTCTTTTCTTTTTTTTTAATTAGGGCACAAAATTGGCAAAATAGTGTAGTCAACCAATTCAAATTTGCCGCCTTCTATAAGGGATCGGTTGCCATAGAAAATTCAATTGCGAAATTTTGAAATGACAGTTCTGTGGTTCTGTCAAAATTTCGCAATTGAATCGTGTATCGAGTTTATAAGAAAGTTGAACTGAAAAGTGTGTGTGGAATTACCGATCAGTGAACAGAGTTTTGGTTGACGAGGTCCTGGTTCCTCATTGAATTTTTCAGTACTGGTGAGATAGCCACGGCTCTTGATTCCCGATTTTGATTTTTATAGTAAGTTAGTTTTTTTTTTAACTTGGACTCTTGCATTAATTGTCGACTTCTGATACTTGTCTTTAATATATTTTTCTAATTCATGATTAACTATCCGGAATGTGTCGGGGAAGTTATTAGGCCGGTTCTTAGATTCTATTAGAAATGACTAAGCGTCTCTATATTGTTTATAGATTTAGGAATCTAGAAAGAACAGTCTCGTTCTTACTGTTGACTAACAAGTAAACCTTACGAAGTCGAAACTCCCGATTTTGATAATTTTTGGTATATAAGTACTTCATTCTATTCTAAGGGACGCGTGTTTTGTCATTCGTACCCATACGCAAGTTTAAGGGAGAAAATGGGGGTTGAAGTTACCCCTGCAAAATCAGTTTTTTAGCAATATCTCTAGAACGGTTCAATATTTTTTGATAATTCAAAAACTGAAAGATAGACATTTGTGAGGGCTATAACGTGGTAGAAACCAATTGTCAATATCTTGTTGGGGGTAGAAATGACAGGCACTTATGTGCCGTTTTTTACGGTTTTTTGCAATTTCACACCCCATGGTAAAACATACCAATATGAAATTATTTGTAGTGGTAGAAAATTACAAAATAAAAGTTACCTGTTCGAGGGTTTTTCATTATTTTTAATTGTTACCCCATAAATAATTCTTAAGTGTTGTAACTTTAGGGGTGAATTTTGACTATGTATATTATTTTTTGAAATCGTATTTATGTGGGTTTTGAAGACATTTGAAGAAGCTTTCAAATGATATATGAATGAGTACCCCAAACTACCCCTTAATGAATTATGCTAATCTGACTTTATGAAAAAATATTTTATTTCTATTAGTGATTCTACTCGTAGTAATTATTTTATATTTACCTTATCTAGTATATAATTATCCAATTTTTTATTTTAATTACTATTTCTACCAATTACAACCCCTTCCGAATTATGATAATATAAATTTATAGAAAAATATTCTATTATTCTATTTACAATTATTCTAGAAATTCCCTACATTTTACATATTTCCATATACGTAACAACTTGCTTATGATCAGCAGTTGTTATAGTAATGATAAATTTGGAAGAAATGTTCAAAGCAAAGATTTTGCTTGCACCATCTGCAGGTTGCATTCACAAACGTTACATGTACGGTTTGTATGATAGGCTTTGAATGAAAAATCTGTAGACAAATCTGGTCTTTCATTTAGAAATTCACTCTGGTACCACGCATATTTGAATAATTCTGTATATCTTGGGGAAGAAAACTGATTATGGACTGATTGTAGTTTAATTATGTTATCCCTTAAGTGAATATTACAATCATATCATGACAACAACACAATGTTCGAGAACTGTTTAACGAATTTCTTCCATTGGCGAAAGCCATAAACTTCTAGAGCTTGAATAAGTACAGTAGACCCCTTTGGTAAATTCATAATTTCGACACATGTGGATAGTGGGACTATTTCATACAAGCCTTTGCTTTCTGCCCAAACAGATTTTGTGTAGCTGTCTGGGGTGAACACATAGGTAAAACACTCTTCAAATCGTTCTTTCGCCAATTTACCAAATTTTGTTGCCATTATATATCATAATTCAGAAGGGGTTGTAATTGGTAGAAATAGTAATTAAAATAAAAAATTGGATAATTATATACTAGATAATCCCTTAAAAAATTACTATGAGTAGAATCACTAATAGAAATAATAGTATATTATATACCAAGGGGCTAAAGCGCGTCATTTCGTCCCGAGAGTGGAAGTTTATTGCCCGAGGGACGTAAGTCCCGAGGGCAATAACCACTCGAGGGACGAAAGAAAGCACTTTAGTCCCGAGGTATATACGATATTTTTTATACTTTCGGAAATGTTTAAAGCAATAAATTTAAAAAATTAAAGATTTGGAAATATCTATTACCATTTTTATTATGGGGTGCTATGCTAATTTACCATAGTTACTGCATTAATAAACAAGATTAATGAAATCGTCATTATAGAAAGGTAAGCAATGTCTGAATATTTCAATTTAAAAAAGGTATTTTGCCTTCAAAATCAAAAAAAATTATACGAACAACAGTATAAAATATTCATGACTTGGTGCCACGACAAAAAAGCAGAAGTTAATGAAGATTCTGTGTTAGTATTTTTTAATGGAAATCAACATCAAAATTTTTAATAAAATTGGACATTTCTTAGACTTTTGTTGTCTTGGAAACATTTATTTATTTTTCATTATATCTCTAGGGATATAATGAAGTACTTTAGTCCCTGTTTTGAGGGACTAAAATCTCACTTTAGTCCCGAAAGTGCAAAAAATATTTTTTCATAAAGTCAGATTAGCATAATTCCTTAAGGGGTAGTTTGGGGTACTCATTCATATATCATTTGAAAGGTTCTTCAAATGTCTTCAAAACCCACATAAATGCGATTTCAAAAATTAATATACATTGTCAAAATTCACCCCTAAAGTTACAACACTTAAGAATTATTTATGGGGTAACAATTAAAAATAATGAAAAACCCTCGAACAGGTAACTTTGATTTTGTAATTTTCTACCACTACAAAAAAATTTATATTGGTATGTTTTACCATGGGGTGTAAAATTGCAAAAAACCGTAAAAAATGGCACATAAGTGCCTGTCATTTCCACCCCCTATAAGATATTGACAATTGGTTTCCACCACGTTATAGCCCTCACAAATGTCTATCTTTCAGTTTTTGAATTATCAAAAAATATCGAACCGTTCTAGAGATATTGCCCAAAAACTGATTTTGCAGGGGTAACTTCAACTCCCATTTTCTCCCTTAAACTTGCGTATGGGCACGAATGACAAAACACGCATCCCTTAGAATAGAATGAAGTACTTATATACCAAAAATCATCAAAATCGGGAGTTTCGACTTCGTAAGGTTTACTTGTGAGTAAGTTGTGTTTCAAATAAAATTAAAACTAAATTCATTGGTTTTATTGATAAAACCTAAACATGGTGTCAGGTGCTAAATTAAATTAAAATTAAATTTGAATCGAAGTAAATTAAAATTAAAATTAAAAGAAATTGAATTAAAATAAAGTGAAAAATAAATAAATAAATAAAAGAATCGAAAAAAAAATAAATAATTGAAATTAAAAATAATGAAAATGGAATTTAAACCTCCCCGTGGTCTAAATTTAATTGGCGATTTGTCACAAAATTAGAAATTATTTATACAAAAGTTTGATTTGTTTATGGAAGCAAATGAATATAAATCTAAAAGTGACTCAGTTAAAATAGCAATGTTCTTAAATGCTGTAGGTGATGATGCACTTCATTTGTTTAATACATTCAATTTAAATGAAGAGGAAAGGAAAGAATATAATAAAATTATAGAAGCATTCGAGAGATATTGCGTGCCGAAAAAATCAACTGTATTCAATCGTTATAAGTTTTTCAACAGAAATCAACAAGAAGGTGAGTCTTTTGATCATTTTCAAACTGAATTGAAAAGATTAGCACAAAATTGTGAATTTGGTGATCAGCATTCATTAATAAGAGCATTCATTAATAAGAGATAAAATTATAATTGGTGTACGTGATTATAATTTACAAGAAAAACTTTTACGAGAAATTGATTTAAAATTAGACAAAGCAATTGAATTATGTCGTTTATATGAAACATCAAGAGAACAAGCGAAAACTTTACAAGAAAATACAGATAAAACGGTTGATTTAATAAAAAAAGTTGATAAAAACACAAAGTTTAAAATTAATTGTACAAGGTGTTCTACTAGACATGAACTAAATAAATGTCCGGCTTTCGGTAAAACATGTCGAAAATGTAATAAATTAAATCATTTCGCGGTCGTGTGTAAATTAAATAAAAAAAATTTGAAAGGGGCCGAATCTATGAACCGGCCTAATAACTTCCCCGACACGAGTCCGAGTTTTTAAAAAAACGAGTACCGTAGCACGAGTTTTGTATACTATTTTTTCTATTGGAGATACTTTATTAAAAAAAAAAAACTAACTTACTATAAAAATCAAAATCGGGAATCGAGAACCGTGGCTATTTCAGAACCACCGAAAAATTCAATGAGGAACCAGCATCTCGTCAACAAAAACTCTGTTCACTAATCGGTGATTCCACACACAGACTTTTCAGTTCGACTTTCTTATATCCCTCTATATAACAGCAACTCTTTTCTATGGCAATCGATCCCTTACAGAGGGCGCCAACAGTATGGGCGGCAAATTTGAATTGGTTAACTACACTATTTTGCTAATTTTGTGCCCTTATTTAAAAAAAAAATAAAAAAAGCATTGCATATGAAGGGTATCGTTTCTGACATAAAAGCACATGCACTTTCGATTGGTGATATCAAATTAATATGTTATCTTGAATTTTTTTCAATCAACCCCCTCTCTCTTTCACCTCTGTAGTCCGATTGGCACCAAATACAAATCAACTCGAAGGGCCACTTAATAGTTTGTGCTGACCAAATTTGAACTCAATCAGTTAAACTGTTTTTGAGTAATCGTTGGAGAACCGTCAGAGGCACGCATGCACACACACCCACACACACGCACGCACGCGCACACACACACGTGCACACACACACACATCATGCTAAAAATTTCAAAAATGTGTTCAGGGGACCTCAAAATGTAAAGATCTGGTGAAATCTCGAATTCGAAATTTTGATCCGAAACTAATAACTTCCCTACCCTCCGGTCGGGGAAGTTAAAAATGAAAAAACAACTAAATTATTTGTTTCTAGAACTATACTTTATTTTTAAACAAGGAGAAGTCATTTTAAATTTTGCGTATCTAAATACCTATGCATTAGCTTTACACAATTTAAAAGTAATGCATTACAATCACTGGACTTTTTGGTTTGATAATACTCTAATTTATATTACTTGATAATCATAAAAATGTAGTCTTCATCAGGGAGCTAAATATCTTAAATTTAAAGTAAAAATGAGTTATAAATATTTACATTTCCGACCAAAACAATATACTGTTTGTTTCTAGTGACTTTTCCGGCTTAAATCCTTCTAGTTTGAAAAGTAAGTTTATAATTAGATATCTACTGATATTATTTATTATTTGCTTATTTAAAATTGTTCCTATTAATTAAAGAACATATTTATTTTCTGATATAAAATATTGTATTATAATATTGTAAAACAAATTAACTTTCTTTTTTAACAGTATGTATATTGTAAATTATCAAGGGAATTTGTGACGTCACTGTATCATATCCAGAGATATCGAGTAGGGAGAATAAGCTTCGACCACTGCGCATCCGATTTTAATGGAACGGCATGGTGGCTGCCATTTTGCGGGTCGTTGTGTCAAAAAACATAAACAAGTAAAGTGGTCATAGTTGAAAACCGTTATTTAGTTTATTGATTAAAAAAAAAACATTAAATTGTGAGAAAATCTACTATTCTGTACAAGGATATACTAATAGTAGAAGATTTAAGCCTGAGAGAATATCATCGCTTACGTAAGTATTTGTTAACTACACGTGTTTAAAAATAATAAAAAAAGACCCATTAGACTTATACGCTTTACAATTGCATTAATATTTTAGTTTTCCTGAATCTGGATCTCCATTAAAAGCGTGGCGACAGGTTTTGAAGAACAACGTCGAAACATCGACTTGATCAAAGAATAAAGTTGTTTGTTCTTTGTGCTTTTCTGACGAAGATTTTATTAGAAAAGGGGGAAGAAATGTTCGGATTTGCCGCTAAAATACAGGGTCCCTTAATTAGAAGGAAGTTGAATAAAATAATATTACTTAGCTATCAATAGAAACACCATTTTAACTGATGGGTATTAATTTTTTTGTAAAATATTTTTAAGAACATATATTCAAGAAATATGATGTTTTCAGTATCAAATACGATAAGTACGATATTGCCTATATATTGGTGAAACTGGCAGAAAATTAAAAACAGGACTTAATAAATTCAAAAAACAAGTACATCGAAAAAAATTCAAAATACTAAGTTTTAAGAAAGGTTTTCATCGAAAATTAGATCAGTGAAATGTCAATTTCGAGCTATTGTTCAAATATTGGAAATACATGTAGAAAATTGTATATTTTATTTATTTTAACAATTTGAATAACTCTAAGTTAAACAAAAAATACATATTTTTTATTGATAAACTGTGAATATTTTCTTATCCACTATATTATTTTTTGTAAACAACATTTTATTAATTTTTGGATATACAAAATGAATTCTTGAAAAAACATTCAAATTTGCCGCTTTGACTAACCCGCAAAATGGCGGCCTTCAATTTTAGCCAGTTGGCGCAGCTCGAAGCGTATTCTCCCTACTCCGTATCTCTGATCGTATACCCTCTCTAACAAAACACAGAATGCGGTAACCGGTTTAATTTAATAACCGTGGCACTTCCAACGTTGTCGACTTGAAGACAGAATAGAATCAATAAATAAGGGAATATTTTGTATCCTTCACCTTTATTTTAATAATTAATTAATTGATTTTGTCGTAACTTTACAGTAAGTCTAACTCTAACAAAACATGTGTAGGTGGTGCTTACTCTAATTTACTTTTGTCATCAGTTTAGAGAAGTTGTTTTGAAATTGTTTTTTTTTTATTAGAAATTACGAATTTCGACTTTTATTTGTTGCTAAAATGTAACTACGGCCTTTTTAAAAATCTACGAAGAAATTTGTGAATAATTGATACCGATGAGATAAATAACATTTTCTATTGATTATTGAATTTCGATTTTTGTTAATCAATAATGAAAATCGTTCCCAATAAGGTTATTTTTCAATCGATTTTCAACAGCTTACTGTTAATTTTCTTGGAAACTAACAAAAGCTGAAAGTATAGCATAGACACCTCTAATCAGCTAAGAAACGACAAATTAACTTAAATGATTTTAAAAATTTTAAATATTGACTGATAATCCTAATGAATAACTCATTGTACAACTTTCACAGAACTTAATTGAAATAATTCTCTGAGCACAGGTGTACATCAGCAGTAAAATTTACGATTTTCAGAATTCATCTCGTACCAATTAATTTGTTGTAATACTTTGCCAAATTCTTCAGTCTAAAATTATAAATCATTATTTTATAAATAAATTTGTAAATAAATTACGAATTCTTACAATGGTTTCTATCGATTGCCCTGCAAGTACAAACGCTAAAGCTGCAATAACAACTAATAAAGATCCCACTGCTATTACAATTAGTTCGAAGCAATTATCAGAACGCTTAAATTTTAATTTGTTAACATTTTAAATTATTTTTTGAAAAATTCTTTCCCGAACTAAGCGCAAACTAAAGCTTACAGTTGCTAATAAGCCACAAAACGAAAAATAAAGAATAAAATTGGAGTTTTCTTTAATTTTCTTACATCCACATCTAAAACATTTTGAGTTGAATTTAAAATTATCAAAAAATTGTAATTGATTTACGTTAAAATTTCTTGGTGTCTTTTGATTGAAAATACAAAGCGCTGTTTAATTTCACGTTGATAGTACAAATTATTGATGGGATGTACCAATTTTACAAAATTCTTCTTTGAACATTTCATTATTTCATTTATATGATCATAAAGTAAGATTATTTGATGTTTCATGTGTTGTGTATAATAAACAACTTGATAACAGTGGGCTTCAGCTAATACAATTACTGCTAGACAAGTGGACATTTTATAGATTTTCGTTAAAATTTTTGAATAATTCGGCAATGAATCAACAATGAATTTGACTGTTAGATAGAAGTTATAATCAGTTGGATTCAGGTAAATTAAAAAGACAAAAATAAACAGATAAAATGTAAACAAAATTGTAAACCGTTCAATAAATTCCATTTCTTTCCTAATCTTCCGCTTCTTTTGAAGCACTATCGATGGACCACACGAACAATTCGTCAAATAGATTTTCAATTAATTTCGGTTTATAAGCAACGTTAAAATTGCCGTAAGGGCCTGGAAAATTAAAATTTTAAATTTTAATTTCAAACAAAATTTACTTACATAGAACCAAGAAAAGAACATGGGTCCATATTGTATAAATTCTTCTGCATTGAAATTGTGTAACAATAAATATGCTTGCAATATTTGACTAGAACCGTGTATAATTAACAATAAAATTATTAGAAATTTAACGAAACGAAATTGGTAAATCCCCGATGATATAAATTTTGTAATTTTTAAGCCATCAACTAACATTTCTTTCTTTCGCGTAAATTTCATATTTATCTTCTAATTCCTACGTTGCCAACTTCAATACAGTATAAATTAGGAAATATTTTGTATCCTTCACCTTTATTTTAATAATTGATTGATTAATTGATTATTTCCTAACTTTCCAGTGAGTTTAACTCAAACAAGACACGTATAGTTACTCTAATTAATTTTTGTTGTAAATTTAGGAAACTCATTTTGAAATTATTATCATTTCTCTTACCAGAAACTTCGATCTTTGACTTTTATTTTAATCAAATCTTCATCAAATTTTATTTAACCGTTTGACTTCAAATTTGTGAAGATTTTCCAACAGAAAGGAAATAATTAAAAATAATATTTTGGCATATATTGCTTATTTAATTCAGAATAACAATTTAATATGTGAGAAATACGTGTCGATATTTGAAAATATTAAAATTTCTTGCATTTTTCTCTCGAATTACTTGTTCTTAAGGCTTATAAACGCTGACAGTATAGCATAAATACCTCTTATAACCTAAAGAAAATCAGATTAATTCAGCACTTAGTAATTAAGCGCAATGCAAAATTGACTGATTTACGATTCTTATAATTCATATTGTATCAATCCATATGTTGAACACAACAGTGTTGAATCCAGATATTTTACCGGGTTGTTTGACTTTAAATTTTTTCACACATAGGCTCATTCTTATAATCAGCTTTAAATCGACTTTATTTTTTAAAGTGACTTTAAAAATAATGTTGATTCTTATAATTAAGGTTAGGATGTTTTATTCCGTACGGTAGCTCTGACATACCGCTCCAAACTCCAACACTTGTGTGCGATCTGCAGTTGGAACAAGATCATTCTACAGAATTATATGTTTATTCGCTTGTTGCGCTTGTAGTACTAAAAATCATTCAACGCGATTAATAAAGTAAGAAAGCGAGGTCATATACAATAAACAAGGGGTCCATTGTAGTCGATATTTACTTGTTTCACACTATCGTTCCACAAGCGCAGCACGTAGGTGTAAATACGATAGGGGAAAAGTGGAAAGTTGGGGCGGAAGGGATGTATGGACCATTGTCAGTTCCTTCGATGTTTTTAAAACTGGCGCCTTGGTGTTTTATGAATAAGCTTGCTAGAGTACAAATATTTCATAGTAAAAATTACTAAACTACCGCGCAAAAACCATAGAGTACTGAACAACGTGTTTGTTGTTCCGGAAAGTAAATTTCTTTTTCATTGGCTGTAAGTATTTTGCTTCAGTAGTCTATTTAATATCAAAATCTTGTCTGGCTCATCGATTTAATCATTACTTGGGCTTTCGAATCACATAGTTAAATGCTAGCTTAACATAACCTATCTTTAAATATAATCCAAAAGATACCGTTATGTGTAGGTGGGATGTTTGAGACTATAAAATAAGGTATGTGTGGGTCATGTCCCAAACATACCCTCCTAACTTGTGACTTAGCTTAGGATTTTTTATATCGCACCGTAGCTCTGACGTCACCGCTCCGAGTTCCAACACATGTTTGCGATCTGCAGTTGGAATCCGATCTTTCTGTAGAATTATACGTTTATTCTTTGCGCTTGTAGTACTCCTATCATTCAACGTAGTTAATAAAGTAAAAAAGCGAGGCCACGTACAATATACAAGTGGTCCATTGTGGTCGATATTTACTTGTTTTACACTATCGTGCCATTAGCGCAGCAAGTAGTTGTAAATGCGATAAGGGAAAAGTGGTATATTGGGACGGATGGCACGTATAGGCCATTGTCAGTTACTTCAATGGCTTCAATCTTTTCAAAACTGGCTCCTTGTTGTTTTGTGGATAAGCTTGCTAGAGTATCAATATTTCATAGTAAAAATTACTAACCTACCGCGTAAAAGTACAGAAGCATCAACGTGTTTGTTGTTCCGGAAAGTAAATTTCTTTTTCATTAGCTGCAAGTATTTTGCTTCATTAGTCTATTCAATATCGAAATCTTGTCTGGCTCGTAGATTTAATCATTACTTGAATTTTCGAATCACATAGTTAAATGCTAATAACCTATCTTTAAATATAACCCAAAATATACTGTTATGTGTAGGTGGGATGTTTGAGACAATAAAATGAGGTATGTGTGGGACATGTCCCAAACATACCCTCCTAACTCATGACGATGTTCATAGATGCTGGTGACGTTTTTTTTTTTTTTTGTAAGCTTATTACAATTCCTACAATTTATAAATAAAAAATTGATCAGTCAAATCGTTCAAGGGCGAATATTCACTTGGATATAATACAACGGGCAAATTAGGAAGTTGTTGAAATTTCAAAGTCTATTCGGCAAGCAGCGCACGATTTTAGTATTCCAAAACGACATTAGCGTGCTATGTTCAAAAGAAAAAGATTCCAGATGATCAAAACTTATTGTCAAAATATGTTTCAAGACAGATTTTCACCACCGAGAAAGAACATTTGTTAGCAGATTACTTTATTACCGCGGCAAACATGCACTAGTGTTTAAATCGGAAGCGAACTCTAGAACTGGCATATCTGTATGCTATCGCAAACAATAAAGCAGTGCCTGTAAAATGGCATATGAATAAATGCGCTACAAAAGACTGGCTAAAAGGGTTTTTAAATCGCAATAGTAATTTATCAATAAGAAAACCAGAACCATCAAGCATGTCCCGTGCTACCAGTTTCAACAAGAAAAATGTTGGCGAATTTTTTGATAAATTACAGTTAATGCATGAAAGGTATTATTTCAAGGCATGTGATATATACAATGTAGACGAAACGGGTCTACAGACCGTTCAAGAACCAGGCAAGGTTATACACACCGTAGTAAGCAACTACAAAATGGTTAGTCGAGTTATTCGATCCATATGAAACAATAAACAAAAACAGTCTCGTGCATTAGAAATGTGTGTATTGATGATCAAATATTTCTCTAAATTAAAAGAAGAAAATCTCAATCTCTGGTAAAATACAAATGATTAAAAAAAAATTACTCATATTATTTTTTTTTTGTTACTTTTACCGTCGAAGTGTCTATCTAAACAATTCATATTTTATTGTTAAAATAGTTTGTATCCATTATACAAGGTAAATTTTATCCCTGATCATGATAAAACTCCAACGTGTATAAACTCAATTAATATTTAACTTTAATTCAATTAATGTGCAATATTTGATTTTTCTTAGTTGGGGTTACAATTTTCTTCTTTTGAATTGAATTTTTGAATATTGAAAAACATCAAGTATCATACTGAAGTAACTATATTCCATATAGTTATTATTGCGATTACAGTAAGATTCGGGAGTCACGAACGTCCATGACGTGAACTAAAGTTACAGAATCCTAAGCTTACTAATAGAAATACTTATCCAGCATCTATTTTGAAGACGGACAATTGGAAAATAAGAAATTGTAATAATAGATTTTCTTTACTATTGTTTTATTATCCGAGCTAGATATTTCAAGAAATTTTTTTCTTTGTTTTATCAACCACTTAATAGGGAATATTACATATTTTACTTTCTTATTTTAATTCCAATTGAATGTCTTTGATGCATATTTTGATTGAATGGTGAAATTAAGGAGAATTTTGATAATAATTCTTATGGGCAAGGAGTACACCTCAATTGTTTTGCCGGCGATTTCTCGCTCGTCCTTGGGACTACGACAACCGTAGATAGATTTTTGAAAAGATCACTTCTTATAGCCCGGAACGATTCTTCCCATTTTTCAAAATGTTGATATAAATTTGAATTACAGACGAAAATCTAACATGTTTTATTTTGTATTTTTGTACAATTTCTTATATTTTCTCTTATAATATGGCCAATTTTGACTATTTTGCAAAAAATATTGTAACAATATATAGAAAATAAAAAGTTCTTTTCAAATCTTTAAGAAATTTTCCAATTGCGCCGTTAGTTTTCCGGAAAATTGAGAATTAAGAGGAGATATAAGAATTTGGGCACAGTTTTTATTTTACAGCATTGATCAACCCCTTATTCGAAAGCTGATACAAAAGCCGAGGGGAATGCGAAGCCCTTTTTTTGAAATTTTGAAACTTGCCTGAAAAATGGCGGAAAATTTGAATAGATTTTGTGGCACTGTTTTTTCTAATCAAAATTGATTGTTTTGCTTTAAAATACATACGGTTAGGTAGGTAATTTTGTTCTCTTTCCCATTGGCCCATTATTATTGCAAAAAATGTTGATTTCCCGAAGAAAATTGAGTGGAAATCCTACGTCGTTATTTTGACAAGACGGCCTCGCCTTACACGTAAACTGTGCGGATTTGCCAAATCGATAGTTTGTGGAATCATCAACACTCAATCCAAAGCGAGACACAATTCGATTTGGCAAATTTGCACTTTCTACGAGTATTGCGGGTTATCTTGCTTGATAATACACAAACAAAGAGATTAGATTTTCATTCCATTTTCTTCGAGAAATCACATTTTTTACAAAAATAATCGGCTAATCGGAAGCAGGACAAAATTGTCTACATAACCGAATGTATTTAATAAAAATCCGAATCGAATCAAAATAAATTAATTAACGAAATCGATTATCTTTATTTAAGTTTTTATAAAATATTTACAGGACCGGTTTCGAGCATTCGCCCATCATCAGCTGTACATACATACATAGAAAAAATAAAGATAGTTAGACCTATATCCATTAAGAGGACGAGGTACATCTCATGGTTTTTACCGGCGAAAATGTAAAGCGATGTCTCGCTCGTCCTTGAGTCTACGACAACCGCAGATAGATTTTTGAAAAGAGCATTTCTTATTGCTCGGAACGGTTCTTTCCGTTTTCCAAAATATTGATACAAATTTAAATTACAGACGAAAATCTAACAACACGTTTTTTTTCGTATTTTTGCACAGTTTCTCGTATAACTTATAACTTTATAAATCAAAAAATCAACTCAAAGTCGAACTCCAAATTTTATTAATATCGAAATTAAAAATACAAAATAATGTGGTTACGGCCGTTTCGAGTCATCACTCATCATCAGACCAAAAAACTGGTGAATAATTGGAAAAAGAACAATCGTTAATAAAATTAAGATAACTAAAGCGGCCATCTTACCCTCACACCATCAAAAGTTAAATCAAATTTTCAATTTTAAACAAAATCAAATTAAAAAAGAAACTACACCATCAATTAAAAAACATTCTCACATATTGTAAAATACAATTAAATAAATAAAATTAAAAATATAGTCAAACAATTAAAATATCAGGTGGTTCTTTCATGACTGATTTTAACACAATGAAAATTTTTAGAAACTGGTAAATTTAGCGATCAAGAAAGAAAGAGAAATCAACAATTTAGAGAGACAGATGTTCAATTTTATCAAATAAGCAAAACTGGAAGTTTTTAATATTATTGATCAAATTAAAATTACTCGAACTATTATACATATGTATATAAAAACGTTCGAAATTATCAACATCGATCCTATTATAAGAACTGAATAAAACCTCAAATTCTGTAAAGGCGTGATTACAATTTATTACATGATCTGCAAAAGTTGATCTGTCCGGTGTCAAATTTGTTATGCATCTGATATGTTCCTTCTTTCTCACTTTGAAACTTCTGTTCGTCTTTCCTACATAGACCGCGCCACAAGAACATTTAAGACTGTAAACGCCACTATTATCCAACCGATCAATTGTATTTTTATTGATTATCAATTGTCTCAGAGAGCTAGTTGGAGATCTAAATACAACATCGATATTCGTTGGCGTCAACAACTTTTTCAATTTCTGAGAGATATTACCAAGGTAAGGTAGAACAAAAATCTTCGATTTAGTGGGCTTTATTTGTAACTGATCTTAGATTATAATCGAATTGAATTTTATTATAAAAATTTTTGATCAAATCATGTGGAAAATTATTGGTTGAGGCCAGAAATTGTATTGTTCGCCACTCTGATTCGAGGTCCTCATATGACATTGGTACAGAAAAGAGTCGGTGTAAAAGACTATTGAAAGCTGCTAGTTTATAGTTGATGGGATGAAATGAGTGGAATGGTATTAATCTAGATGTCGTAGTAGGTTTCCTGAAAACTGCAAACCGTAATCTATTATCATTCTCTATTAAGATTTTCAAATCCAGAAAAGGCAACTCATTTCCACCCACCTCCACAGTAAATTGAATTTTATTATGTATATCGTTAAGAAAAATGAGAAATTCCTCAATTTCAGAGTCTGAACCCTGGAATAAACAGAAGACATCGTCGACATATCTCTTCCAGAATCTCACATGTTTTAAAAATAAATGATGTTTGGAAATGTGTTGAACTTCGAGCTCGTTCATAAAAATATCCGCTAACAGTGGAGAAAGCGGAGAGCCCATGTCTAAGCCAGTTTTTTGAAGATAGAATATGTTATTAAATGTAAAGAAATTCTGTGATACAGTCTTAAATGTTCTTGTGGCGCGGTCTATGTAGGAAAGACGAACAGAAGTTTCAAAGTGAGAAAGAAGGAACATATCAGATGCATAACAAATTTGACACCGGACAGATCAACTTTTGCAGATCATGTAATAAATTGTAATCACGCCTTTACAGAATTTGAGGTTTTATTCAGTTCTTATAATAGGATCGATGTTGATAATTTCGAACGTTTTTATATACATATGTATAATAGTTCGAGTAATTTTAATTTGATCAATAATATTAAAAACTTCCAGTTTTGCTTATTTGATAAAATTGAACATCTGTCTCTCTAAATTGTTGATTTCTCTTTCTTTCTTGATCGCTAAATTTACCAGTTTCTAAAAATTTTCATTGTGTTAAAATCAGTCATGAAAGAACCACCTGATATTTTAATTGTTTGACTATATTTTTAATTTTATTTATTTAATTGTATTTTACAATATGTGAGAATGTTTTTTAATTGATGGTGTAGTTTCTTTTTTAATTTGATTTTGTTTAAAATTGAAAATTTGATTTAACTTTTGATGGTGTGAGGGTAAGATGGCCGCTTTAGTTATCTTAATTTTATTAACGATTGTTCTTTTTCCAATTATTCACCAGTTTTTTGGTCTGATGATGAGTGATGACTCGAAACGGCCGTAACCACATTATTTTGTATTTTTAATTTCGATATTAATAAAATTTGGAGTTCGACTTTGAGTTGATTTTTTGATTTATATGGTTAATTACTCCAAATTAGAGGAAAATGGAATGCAATTGTTTTGTTGATTTAACTTATAACTTGTCCAATTTTGATTATTTTGCAAAAAATATTGTACTATCATATCGAAAATAAAAAGTTCTTTTCAAATCTTTAAGAAATTTTCCGATTGCGCCGTTAGTTTTCCGGAAAATTGGGAATTAAGAGGAGATATAAGAATTTGGGCACAGTTTTTATTTTACAGCATTGATCAGCCCCTCATTTTTTGAAAATTTGAAAATTACCTGAATTATCGCGGAAAAACTAACTATTTTTTCTGCCATTGTTTTCACTTATTAAAATTAATTATTTTGCTCTAAAATACATACGGTTAGGTATTGGATTATAACTACACTAAAAGATTGCTAAGGACACACGATGATATAATAGTGTCGAAATCAGATAAGGGTAATGGTACAGTCAGACTTTACAAACATACTTACATTCAAGAAGTTACAAAAATGTTAGTGGATGAAAATACATGCAAGCAACTAAATAGGGACTCAACTAGGAGATATGAAAGTAGAATCAACAAATTTGTGGAAAAACTTTTTCAAATGGAGGAAATTACATGGCAGCAGTACGCTGGTATAAGAAGATACAACTATATCCCTCCTAAATTATATTGTTTACAAAAAACGCACCGACATAATACAGCATTTCGTCCAATTGTGAACTGTATCAATACACCGGCCTTCAATTTATCAAATTTCATTAATGGGATATTGTCTCCGATTGTTACTACGTTTAAGTACGACATCAAAAATTCACAACTACTGGAATCCATGAATGAATTGGTGGTTCCTCAAGATTATATACTCATATCGCTTGACGTTATATCGTTGTTCCCGTCAATCCCTAAATATTTGTTATTATATGCAATAAATAGAAAATGGAAATACATAAGTAGCTACACTAGTCTAAGCAGGCCTTCAATGTTGGGTATGATTCGACACCAGCTACTTTAAATTTAACGGCAAATATTATCAACAATTAGAGGGAGCATCGATGGGTAACCCAAGCAGCCCCCTGTTTGCGGCATTTATCATGGAAGAACTAATAGAAAATGTGTTGGAAAAATTGCCTTTTGAAATTCCTTTAATCAAATTATATGTGGAAATTATATAATTATATGTGGTTGTTGCCGATTCCTAAAGACCAACAAAATATGGTACTGAAAACATTTAATGGGTTCAATCCAAGGATTCAATTCACAATGGAGACAGAAAATAATAACGCTATCCCATATTTAGATATCTTAATAATTTGAGAGAAATACAGGTTGATTACTAATAGGTATAGAAAAACAATTAATAGTGACCGATTGATCAATTTTTATTCAGCTCATAATATAAATACCAAGTTAGCAATAGCAGAAAATCTAATATTTAAAGTGTTAAAAATTAGTAATGATAGATTTTGGGATGACAACATAGTTGTCATTAGGCAGATATTAAAGAAAAACAATTATCCTAACATGATAATCAACAAGCTGTTTAATAAAATTAACAACATGGTTATAGAAAAGCAAGATCAATAAATAGAGAAGAGGTGATCGGCATCAGATATTGTAAATTTCCTTACATCAAAACATTGACAAATAAAATAAAGATGGAACTTTCAAAGACGAGTTTGCCAGGCATAAATCACAATATCAGATTGGCGAACTACAGTATTAAAACTGTTAGAAATTTCTATAGTCATAGAAAAGACAAAGATGATAAAGGCGAGAAATCGAATGTGGTTTATAACATCCCATGTAAAAATTGTGAAAGACATTATGTTGGACAGACGTCACAATTATTACAAAAACGTATTAGACAAGGCCAAAATGATTGTAAAATTACATCAATCGAAAAGCGAAACAAAACGGCACTGGCGTTACATCATTTTGAAGAAGGTCATCATTTCGATTTTGAATTGGACAATGTCAGGATATTGAAAAACACAAAGAAAAAATTGATGGGAGAGGCGATATTTATCAAAACAATACCAACTGTTAATTATAAAGAAGATACATTGGAAACAACTCGAACATACGACCATCTTCTAAGTGCATGGCTCTCCTTAGATCGTAATTGGTTTTTAATGTCAGACCACATTATATCCGGGACCGCCATTTTGACTTTATATCGATTTTTCTGGATTGATCGATTGATTTGTGTGCACCTTTGATTATTATAAAGATCGTTAATTATTCAAGTAATTCATTTATGTTAAATTTGATTAAGAATTGTGAAAGAAGTTGTATTTTGATGGTTTGTGAATATTGCATTAAGATATTTGTATATGTTTTACGATTGGTTTTAAAATTGACAAGTAAGAGGGTTGTTAACAAAACTGTAATAATTGAATAATCGTTTTCCATAATTGAATAAGTTCCAGAATCAACACATACGGTTGGGATTATTCAAAGATTTTGAAGTTATTGAGAATCATGAAAATAGTACCCATGATTTCATCAAGAAGTTATTTTAAAAAGTGCGCATTTGCATATACAGCAATTGGATCAACATACTTAAATTTAAAATTTTAGTCCTAAAAAATTGTAAGCTTTGTTCCTATTTTGATTTCGAGTTCAAAGATACAAGAAAAATGCAAGTGAATTTTTTAATAATGTAAGTGAATATAACTACAACGTATTTAATTAAAAGTATTATAATCTGTATCATTAACCCTTATTTGGTTAATTGATTTTGTCGTAACTTTCCAGTGAGTCTAACTTAGACAAAACACGTGTAGGTACTTACTCTAATTTACTTTAGTTATAAGTTTAGAGAAGTCGTTTTGAATTTTTTTTTACTAGAGACATCGATTATCGACTTTTATTCGTTGCTATAATGTTACTTAAGCCTTTGTAAAGATCTGCGAGGGGATTTGTGAATAATCGATACCGATGCGATAAATTACATATTCAGTTGACTATTAAATTTCAGTTTTTGTAATTGAATAATTATAATTGTTCCCAATATTGTTATTTTTCACTCGATCTTTTCAATAGCTTAGTATAGATTTTCTTGGAAACTAACAAAAGCTGAAAGTACAGCATATACACTTTTAATCAGCTAAGAAAAGACGGATTAACTTGAATAATTTCAAAAATGTAAAGTATTTACAGTTAGTCCTAATGAATAATTCAATGTACAATCGAGTGTGTTGAAATTTTAACGGTAAGGATTGTATGGTGTAAACCAGACTTCCGCTAGAGGAGAGCTACTTACAATTGGGTATCGGGGGAAAAAAGAAAACCAATTGGTGATGTACCTGAAATAAGAAAACATCACACCCCTATTGCTAATATTTCAAAAAAAATGGAATCGATTTGTGATTGAAATCTAATATCAACAATTCGTTATTTATACTATTTTATTTGATTTTGGTACGAATTGTGTACAAAAAAATTTTAAAACCAAATAATTAATTATTATATCAAATTAGGCTCTGACGATGGGAAATTTCCCGAAACACGTGTAATCCTTTTTATTTTTACTATGATATAAGGTTTTGATTTTGAGGTTTTATTATATTTCATTCATAAACATCTCATGTTTGAGAATTCTTGATAAAATTAATCAAATTTGATAAATTATGAAACTAAGAATGGACAAATATTAATCCACAACATGTGACCAACATTGTTTCATCCATGCCTCGACAGTTGGAAAGTGTCATCGCGAACAACGGTTCCTGGACCTAATTTTAGTGAGAAACTGAGGGAATAGTGTAAATAGTGTAAATAATTTAATTACCCAGACACATAAATATTTTTTTGAAATACAAATTTCATTTGTCGTAATTATTGTTATATAATTTTCCAGAAAACTCTATTTTCAGTCAAATTAGAACGATCCTTTCCAATTACAACTTAAAAATTATAATAATTTTTTTGCACTTTCGGGACTAAAGTGAGATTTTAGTCCCTCAAAACAGGGACTAAAGTACTTCATTATATCCCTAGGGATATAATGAAAAATAAATAATTGTTTCCATGACAACAAAAGTCTAAGAAATGTCAAATTTTATTAAAAAAATTTGATTTTGATTTCCAATAAAAAATACTAACAAAGAACCTTCATTAACTTCTGCTTTTTTCTCGTGACAACAAGTCATGAATATTTTACACTATTTTTCGTATAATTTTCTTGATTTTGAAGGCAAAATACTTATTTTTAAATTGGAATTTTCAGGCATTGCTTTTCTATAATGACGATTTGACTAATCTTGTTTATTGATGCAGTAACCATGGTAAATTAGCATAGCAGGCCATAATAAAAATGGTAATAGATATTTCCAAATCTTTAATTTTATTACTTTATGGCTTTAAACATTTCCGAAAGTGCAAAAAATATCGTATATACCTCGGGACTAAAGTGCTTTCTTTCGTCCCTCGAGTGGTTATTGCCCTCGGGACTTACGTCCCTCGGGCAATAAACTTCCACTCTCGGGACGAAATGACGCGCTTTAGCCCCTTGGTATATAATATACTATTTGCACTTTCGGGAGTAAAGTGAGATTTAGACCCTCAAAACAGGGACTAAAGTACTTCATTATATCCCTAGGGATATAATGAAAAATAAATAAATGTTTCCAAGACAACAAAAGTCTAAGAAATGTCAAATTTTATTAAAAATTTTGATTTTGATTTCCATTAAAAAATACTAACAGAGAATCTTCATTAACTTCTGCTTTTTTCTCGTGACACCAAGTCATGAATATTTTATACTGTTGTTCGTATAATTTTTTTGATTTTGAAGGCAAAATACCTTTTTTAAATTGAAATTTTTAGACATTGCTTACCTTTCTATAATGACGATTTCATTAATCTTGTTTATTAATGCAGTAACTATGGTAAATTAGCATAGCACCCCATAATAAAAATGGTAATAGATATTTCCAAATCTTTAATTTTTTAAATTTATTGCTTTAAACATTTCCGAAAGTGCAAAAAATATCGTATATACCTCGGGACTAAAGTGTTTTTTTTCGTCCCTCGAGTGCTTATTGCCCTCGGGACTTACGTCCCTCGGGCAATAAACTTCCACTCTCGGGACGAAATGACGCGCTTTAGCCCCTTGGTATATAATATACTATTGTATTACTAATTTTATAATAAATCTGAAGAAAACGTCACTTCAGTGACATTTCAAAACATTCTAGCATTAATTACTTTTTAGATTAAATCAATCTTTAAATTATTACCCTCCCTCTTCGCTAAGAGTAAATGGCCTCTAACAGATCTTTTGGAAAATTTTGCATGGCAATATAGGTATGCTGTCTTAAATTTAAAACTTCAATCAGTATTACCTTATATATTGCGAATAAAAAATACAATTAAACTCATATATGGGATTATATTATAATGTTAATGAAATAAAGCAAAAAAATTAAAACTCGAAATTAAAAATTCATGTAAAAGTAACAATAATAATTGGGGTAGCATATGTTTCGGGACAATTCTCATTTTCAGATCATTCTTTTTTACATTCTTTTGGTGTGAATTATCAAATCAAAGAAAAGCAAAAACTTACAATAAAACCTCGATTATCCGTCGGGCCGTGACCGGTGGGTGACGGATATGAAAAATAGACGGATAATAGAAAATACATACCATAGAACCAATGCCCTTCTTCATATTTTTATTAATTAAATTTTCCAATTGTCAAACTTGCCATATGAATAACTAAAGATAAAAACATTCAATTTAATTTGAAAAAATCGAAATTTTTATTATCCATTTATTGGATATAAAAAGTATCCTACATAAAAAACTGTTGTACCCAAATTTCAAGACAATTCGTCCAGTCATTGAAGACCAAACATTCAAAATTTCACATTCATGATATTAGTATAGATGGAGATTTAAATTTTCTTTTTTACATTTAGACCGCCCTTTTATTTACATTTCGAAATCAACAATTACTATTCGTCAAAGCAGGTAAAGCAAGTGGACAAATG
This sequence comes from Mylabris phalerata, assembly GCA_020740385.1. Taxonomy (NCBI): domain Eukaryota; kingdom Metazoa; phylum Arthropoda; class Insecta; order Coleoptera; family Meloidae; genus Mylabris; species Mylabris phalerata. The sequence goes on from JAJEOX010000013.1 coordinate 52,754, forward strand.
CGATTCATCCCCTATAACAAAAATGGTAGAAGAACGATTCAATCTATGTAAAACAGGCCAATTTCTTACCAAGAGTCGTTAAAATTTCAACGCTGCTCGATTGTACACCTTTCAGAGAATTTTATCTATGACCAGCACCTCGTCAGCCAAAACTTTGTTCACTGATCAGTGATTACTAGTGTTAGGATCTACAGTAGCACAATAAAAATTTCAACCGTCAAAACTTACCAGTGACGTAATTGATTTAATATTCAAATAATTTGCAATTTACTTGTAATTAATTAAGTATAAAAATAATTTCCATAATTAGTATTTAATAAAATTAGTAAATTAATTTAGAATTATGAATAATTGATAAATTTGTGCCTAATATTTCATTTATTTTTGAGTATAAATCATCTGTTTATTAACCTAAACGAACTGCAATGAGAGAAAAATGGTGGGGAAACCGAATCTGTCAAAAATTCGCTAAAATCTAACACGTGCGGTTTAGCGATGACGTTGCTAAGTCAAATGAATCATTATTAGAGTTAGGATTTCGCTCCCTAGAAGGAGCAATAGGGGATCTAATTTTTAAAAAATTTGACAAGAGCGGCACATGAGTTTCGATTTTGAACCAGTTGTTTTAGCCGTCAACAAACAACAACAAGGCAAGGCGCTCTATATCGATAGCAACAGAATTTAGAAAAACAGTCAACCAATTATATGATTTGTTTGCTTTAGCAACGCCATCGCTAAAACGCAGGTGTTTGATTTTAGCGAAATTTTGACAGATTCAGTTTCCCCTCCCTCATTCTCTCATTGCAACTCGTTTGGGTTGATAAACAGATGATTCATATTAAAAATAAATAAAATATTCGCATTGAAATGAATAATAATTTAATAATAAAACTTTAAACGAAAAAAATTCAAAATATTTAGTGTTTTAACGATTGATTTCTATGATTCAAATAAATATAAATCAATACAAATTTACATTATTATTAGTTTAATTGATTTATTAAAGCAGAAATAGCAGTTTTTGTTATTTTTACTAGAGAAATAAATAGTAAATTTTATAGATAGATGGATGTCCATTTGGTCATTTCTACAAAATTTCATAGAAATGTCTAGTGGGACCACGGAGAGGCGGACATATTCCCACCAGGAGAGGATAAGGGAATGTTAGTAGGGACGGTTTTAGTAAATGAAGGGGATTGTTCAAAGCAATTTTAGTGAGTTAGCATGCACAACGATATATTTGCCAAGATTTTCATTAGTAAAGCGTTGTCTTCGATCACTTAACACGTTTTTAAAGCACGAAAAAGTACGTTCGACGTCACAACTTGTTATAGGCGCGAAAATAAAGTTTTTATCGAATTGATTCGGATTTTCTTGAAGAGAACGAACTAGCTGTGACAAATGACTGTAACCCGGATTTCTTGAAAGAACTTTTTGAATTTTTGAACGAAGACGCGAACCGAAATCGGTTGGAAAATTGGAGGGTTCTAGGAAACGTTTTATTTCTTTCTCAAAACTACTAAATGATTCGGTTAAAGGTAATTGCGAACTTTCCAAAGATGAAATAAGGTTTGGAATTTTTCCAAAATTTTTCGCGATAAAACTTAAAGTTGAAAATAATTCCGGATTTAGAATTGATTGTTTGCAAGAAATTACACTATTGGAGGATCTATCCAGACCTGAAATAACGCGTTTAACTGAGTCAAAATTTTCGAAGTAAAATGTAACCGCTTTGACCCAAATGCCCCATCTAGTTATAACAGGTTGCGGAGGTAATGGTAAATCCGGACAAAGCTGCTTGTAATAATTAACGCGACTTGGGGCTTTTAAAAAAAATTTTTTTACGTCACTAACAAATGTATCTATTATTTTATACTCGTCGCGAACAAATTCACAAATCCGATGCAAAATATGTGCAAAACAAGTTATATGAATAATTCCCGGAAATTGTACAGCAAGAAGTTGTCCGGCCTTCAACATATACGAATCACTATCGGTAACAAACATTAAAACTCTAATTACGCGATCATTCGGGCCATCAGAAAGCAAATTTAAGCTTCGTATAACTAAATCAAATATTGACTGCGCGTTAGTTTGAGGAAGAACTTGAGATGATACTAAAAACGATTCCGATGGATTTCCATCCAATGTTCCAACCACAACATGCCCAATATGTCGGCCTAACGAATCGGTTGTTTCGTCGACACTCACCCATATAAATTTCCCGGAAATTTTCGACGCGATTTCTAAAATTGTTTTACTATAAAGTTTAGGAAGGTAATTTTTACGTAGTGTCGACTCATCAGGAATATTATGACCGGTATACTTTTGCAAAAAATTACGAAATACGGTATTTTGTAATTTAGTAAAAGGTATATTTGCTGAAACTAACGCGTTACTTAAATCATTAACAAACTCGGAATCAAGATTAGATGAACTAGGAGCGTTCGTGTCGGTGATCTCAGACTGAAAGCGAGCTAGATTAGCGACATGCTTGTTAGTATTGAGATGCTGTTGTAAGTTGCAAGGTTTAGAAAAGTTAATATTACATGCAGGACAATAATTGGGAGACTTACAGATAGTGGAAGGATCCATGCTAACAGTAATATCACAAGAAAAATCGCCAGTAATATCACCAGGAAAAGTTGCTAGTGAGCACCAAAGCAGCGACACAGCAACTAATAGGTACAGATTGTTTTTCATTGGTGAAAATGTCACGAGATCTTCAATGTCCAATTAAAGTTGCAATATTTCCCGCTTATATTAACGGCCGCATTTGTTAATACGTAGATATAGTAGAAATATCTTTAGAACAGTATGTCACGTGACGAATAAATGCGCACAGGTTGACGTCACATCATATAAAGTGTATATACCCGATGCATTTTGGTCAACTGCGCAGCACTCCACTATGCTGTCTAAAGATATTTTCACTATGCTAACACGTGCAAATCTAAAAAAGCCATGCATTTTATTTTTTTAATTCTGAGATCAAAGAATATTTTGCCGACTTAACATAAGCAATCGATTTTGTTTCTTTCGTATTTTTTTTCGTATTTTTAAATAATTTTACTTATTATTATTATTTATTTATTTTATTTTAGAAATAATATCTATAAATTATTCATATATTTGTGTTAATTAACCAATTTTATAATATAATAATAATAATAGTTATTATTTTTACTTAAAATTTCATAATTGATGTGAAATTATTTGTTTATTAATTTTATATAAAATTGACTACGGCACTGGTAAGTTTTGACAATTGAAATTTTTATTGTATGACTGTACATCCTAACTCTAATCATTATAAATGGTCGACTGTTTTCCTAAATTCTGTTACTATCCGTACAGAGCGCTTCGAGATTTTGTTGTTTGTTGACGGATAAACCAACTAGTTTAAAAGCGAAATTCAAATTTTTGACAAATTTTTCAGGGATTAGATTTGACAGCGTCCCGAAAAAGTGCCCAAATCCTAACTCTAGTGATTACTGGAGTTAGGATTTTGCTCCCTAGAAGGAGCAGTAGGGGATCTAATTTTAGAAAAATTTAACAAGAGTGGCACATAAGTTTCAATTTTGAATCAGTTGTTTTATACGTCAACAAACAACAACAAGGCAAGGCGCTCTATATCGACAGCAACAGAATTTAGAAAAACAGTCGACCAATTATAAAGATTTGTTTAATTTAGCAACGTCATCTCTAAAACGCAGGTGTTTGATTTTAGCGAAATTTTGACAGATTCAGCTTCCCCTCCATTATTCTCCCATTGTAGTTCGTTTAGGTTAATAAACAGATGATTTATACCCAAAAAATAAATGAAATATTACGCACAAATTTATAAATTATTTATAATTCTAAATTCATTTACTAATTCTGTTGAATATCAATCATAGAAATTACTTTTATATTTAATCTATTACAAGTAAATTGCCGATTATTTGTATTTTAAATCAATTACGCCACTGGTACGTTTTGACAGTTGAAATTTTTATTGTGCGACTGTAGATCCTAACTCTAGTGATGACTAAAGAGAGGCGTTTTTGAATAAACGTACCACCGCGTCGTATATTTGGCAACGCAGTCTATACGTCATAGTTGTTTACCAAATGAGCGACATAACCTCGCAACGATGCAATAGAAACTCAGGCAGTTAATTATAGTACAATTTCTATCCCGTAGCATCAGAAATTCATTAATTTGTGAAATAGATTAAAGGATACACTCACGAATGTATTAAAAAATCGAAAAATTGTCGTTTAAATAGGAAAATTTGATAAACAAAGTCAGTCTGCTTAAGATTTCGAGCGAATGTCAACATTATTACGTGACAAACATTTGACGCACATTTGACCGGGTCCATAGGCGTAGTTAATTTTTTCTATCTTAATTCTTATGAATTTTACTAATACTCCCTCATTTATTTTAAAAACAGACAGAAAAGGTCGTAAATGCTAATTTTTATCAAGTTTTCTTATTTAAACGACAATTTTTTAATGGAATTTAAAACAATTTTGAATGTATGTTTTGATCTATATGCTACGCCAATGATTTCCTGATAGTGGGGGATAGAAGATAGATACACAATTTTCTATGTTGCCAAATAGTGCGACATGGTGACGTCATGGCTCCCTGTAGGGAGCCAAACGCCTCTCTTTAGTGATGACTTAGCTTAGGATTTTTTATACCGTACGGTAGCTCTGACGTCATCTCTCCGAACTCCAATATATGTGTGCGATCTGCAGTTGGAACCCGATCTCTCTGTAGGATTATATGTTTGTTCGTTGTGCTTGTAGTACTCCAATCATTCAACGTAGTTAATAAAGTAAGAAAGCGACGTCACGTACAATAAACAAGGGGTCCATTGTGGTCGATATTTACTCGTTTTAGACTATCTTTCCATAAGCGCAGCAAGTAGGTTTAAATACGATATGTATGTGAATGGACAAATTCAAATTAATGTTTTCTTAAAATTTTTAAGACATTAAAATAATAATATAGATTATAAAAAATTTATGAAATTATCGAAATATCAGGTACATTTAAAAAAAAATTGAATATTTGAAAATAAAATTATAATTGTTAATATTTAATTTGTAAAAGATTAAAAGCAAAGACCAAGGTTATTTCTATACATATGTAGGTGTTTATATGTGCAAAAATAGCTAATGAGACCACGGGGAGGCGGACATACCCTCACCAGGGTAGGTAAAAATTAATGGGATACATTTTAGAACATAAGCAACTACAAAATGGTTAGTCGAGTTATTCCATTCAAATGAAACAATAAACAAAAACAATCTCATGCATTAGAAATGTTAGTATTGATGATCAAATATTTCTCTAAATTAGAAGAAGAAAATTTCAATCTCTGGTCAGATACAAATGATTTAAAAAATTACTCGTATTAATTTTTTGTTACTTTTTTCGTCAAAGTGTCTATCTAAACAATTAATATTTTATTGTTAAAATAGTTTGTTTCCATTATACAAGGTCAATTTTATCCCTGATTATGATAAAATTCCAACGTGTATGAACTCAATTAATATTGAACTTTAATTCAATTAATGTGCAATATTTGATATTTTTTATTTGAGTTTACAATTTTCTTCTTTTTAATTTAATTTTTAAACATTACAAAACATCGAGTATGACCAAACTGAAGTAACTATATTCCATATAGTTATCATTGCGATTACAGTAAGATTCGAAAGTCACGAACGTCCATGGCGTGAACTAAAGGTAGTTACAGAATCCTAAGCTTAGTGATGACTTTCTTACTACCAAAATTTATACCCTCTCAATTTTTAGAACTAGCTTTACCGAAATGATACGAAACTGTGCACGTTGTTTATAAAAATCGTAAAATTCAATTTGAATAATTTCTCAGAGAAAATACAAAAAAAAATACAATGAAAAGGACGAGGGAACGAAAGACTTTTTTTCAACTATTTCGTTTACTAACAGGAATACAACTGGTATTTTTTTTTTTCTACTTATATTCATCATGCTCATTAATACTCCTTTTTTTCTAAACTTACATCTAGTTCGTTTTTAACATTGTTATACCACTGAACTGCTAAAATATAGAGAAATTTATATGCAATTATCCAAATATTAGAATTTACCTTATGAACATTTCATAATAAACAGTTTCATTACCGATAGTTTTTAATTTTTTCGATCCAATACTGTGCGGGATAATTGCTTCTTTAACGATTGAATCAATTTTTTAGTTTGCACAAAATATATAATTTGATTAAACTAGAAGTGGAAGTGTTTAGCTGGAAGGAATTAACAAAAATAATTAGAATAATTTTCTTGAATATAAATTTTGACGCAACTTAATATTGCAAATATACTTAGCGATTCGTCCACTCAAATTCTTAAGAAAAACTACCTCAAATAATACACGTTTTGGAATGTTACCTGTAAAGCAAACTATCAATATAAAGACACAACAATTGTAAGTACATAAAAATACAGAAGTTCCTGTATTTCCCATGCCTTTTCAAAATTTTCTAAGCCATCTACCTTCTGATCAAGAAATAATGTCCGACACGCATCAAAGGTGTAGTTTAATGCAATCGAAACATGCTTGTTCTAGACGTCTCGAACAAATTGGATTCCCAAATTAATTTCTATGTCATTTTCTCTAATGTTATTAATCCATCGATATCTCAAATGGGGAGACCTAAAATAAGCAAAATTAAAAAAAGCATCAATTAAAACATAATATAACCTACCGATGGTGTGTAATGCCATTTAGTTTTGATCCACCCTGCTTGCACGACTTGATATAACAAAACTTGGCCATCGTAGAATGTTAATAATAATCGATTTACAAACAAATCAAATAAAAATTGTGAAAACAAGAATTATTCTTGAATCAAACCAAAGCACAACTTTAAACATTACCAACTTAGGCAACCTCTAAAACGCCTGGGTATTCGTAATTTCTAAGACCTCCTGCCTATAACAATTTGAATCGTTCTCATTTTGCCAATTCTCCATTTAAATATGATTTCATACCTATAAATGGCACGTGGTGTACATATTTAAATCCTCAATCAAATTAGAATATATAAAAAGTCATTTTCTTCTCTTTTTAGATTTATGAGAACACATAACATGTTTTTAAAGAGAACATTTCTTGGTGCCTAATCGTGCTTTAAATTTTGCAAAATCCCGATCACATCCAAATCTACAAGAAAAAGTATCTTTCAGCCTAAAAACATTGGATCAAAAATTATTTGTTTTCAGTTCAATTTCAGGAAGTTTTATCATTGCAATCCAATTCTTCAAGATTGCCCAATTTTCTAATCGTTTAACTCGAAAAACAAATCAATCAAATCACTTTAATTAATATACAAATAAACATCTGCAATTAAAAGAAAAATTATTCATTTAATCTCAGATTTCTAAGTGTTTGTACTTTACTGTTTCATAAGTTTCAAACTGAACTTATATTATCATGACTACACTAATTTTCGAGAAATTAACGATTCAAAAAATTGCAATTCTTCCAAATCAATTAGAGAGATGATCACAGATAAAAATCAATAAAACTTATTATTTTTGAGCTCCAATAATGAAAATGTATCACCATAAGTGTATCGTATTTAGTTTTACCAACACAGAGAAACGCAATACTTCCACTAACCTAAAATTTCATAAATTTAATTTCTAAAATCAATTGAATATCGAACTTGCGTATACTTTAAAGTCTTGACTCTGAAGTGTTTTATTTTCCCAATCAATCAGTAATTACTTGACGATTTTTGCCTCCGATGCTGATTATGATGCGTTGAAAACCTACAAACAACCAGTTATTGGTGTCGTAAAGTGAATGATAAAAACGAATTTACCAACTCTAAAATAAAATTCAACAAAAAATTCGTTGATAATGTTACGCATATTGACGATATTGGTGTTTCAATTGAACAAATAATTAATAGTGTAATCTTAGACCAGTGTTCCTAATTATTAAGGATTCAACAATCAACTATAATAGTAATTACTGTAAAAAAAATGATCAATTTCTTACACAATTTAGATCATTCCATTACCAATATAAGTATTCGTAGAGTCAAAAAATTACTCAAATGTTACATTTTAAAGTTGTTTCAACTAAAATAGTTAAATTTTTATTGGTAACGAACTTACTCGGCAAAATTTGAATTTTGTTAAATTCTAGGTTATGTTGACGTATTCCAAACAATGAGATATTAGAGTGCGCATCCCCTATACTTGTATAAGACTATAGGTAAATTATCCTAAGAAGATCTTTCTATCTGGTTGCGCAGTAGACCTTCAGTGAGTGGGGGGGCCAGAAAAAAGCACGTGCTACTTTTCGTTAGACACAAATTTTGAAATTCCAGTGGCGTTCTGTATTGTGTAAGATTCTATAGCATATTAAAAAAAATATCTCTGGATATTTATTTTGTTTAGATTTACGTATTTTTTATATTTATGACTTAATTTATAAATATTTTGTGCAATAAGCTTTAAGATAATATTTTACATACATCATATTTATTATAAAAGTAACAAGTAACAAGTAACTCTGCCGTGTACCGCCACTGTAAAGTTTTTCCGAATACAAGTGGGTGGTGCTAAGACTTTTAACACATAAGTAGTGTTAGGATCTACAGTTTCGCCATAAGTATTTCAACGCGTTGAACCTACCATTAGCGTAGTTGTTCTATAATTCTGATTAAATAACTTCTTGTAAGTTATAAACTATCGGAGACGAAAAATCATTATTATTTACAAATTATAGTCTGAAATAATAATTAAAATATTAAATTAAATTAACATATTTTTAATTTCATTACGTACAAATCATATGTTTATTAACCCAAACGAGTTACTATAAGAGTATTCAGGAGGGGGAACCCATTCCATTGAAATTTACAGTACAATCAAACGCCTGCGTTTTACGAATGACGTCGATCGGTCATGCGAATATTTTAAATGGTCTACTGTTTTTCAACATTCTGCTGCTATCGTTATAGAGCAACTCGTTTTGTTGGCGACGAAAACACTCGATTAAAACAGAAAATAACATTCCGCTCTACTCGAATTTGTCAGGAGAGTAGATTTTGGCCGGTACGCTCTACGGTGCCAAATCCTATCTCTACACATAAGGAAAGAAATGGGGTTTCGATATTTTATATCTTTGTCTGACGCATGTTGATTTAATTGTAAAATAAGTAGACTCATGGCCATTTGCTAATGTTGAACAAAGATAGAGCGATATACAACAGATAAAAAAAACTTCTTTAAATTGTTGTGATACAGACAATTTTCAGTGAATAGATTTAGCGGTGTGGTATGTTCGATCAAGGGTTGAAATTCTCCCTGTGTGTAGAACTTCTTTTTAATTTCATACCTGAACTTTCAAACTATTGTTTCTTTTATTGCAGTTATTATTATTTTTATTTTATTAAAACAATTGTCCTCTCAGCTATAGTGTGGCAAAAGACAATGAAAAACAACAAATAATTATTAAAAATAGAATATAATAAATACATTTTTATAATAAATAAAAACATGAAAAAAAACAAACTTAATATCACGTTTTAAAAAAAAACAACAGGTCGATCCATTAGTAACAACGATTATAAAAATAATAATTACAAAGACAAAATTGAAAAAAATCAAAAAATACAAATACAAATATTAGTTGTTTTAATGAAATAAAAATAACTGCAATGAAAGAAATAATAGTTTGAAAGTTTAGGTAGGGAATTAAAAAGAAGTTCTACACACATGGAGAATTTCAACGTTTGATCGAACATACCACACCGCTAAATCTATTCACTGAAAATTGTCTGTATCACTTACCGCTGGGATGAACATTTAATTTAAAATTTAAATGAAATTAAATAAATAATAAACAAAAAATAAAAGAAAAGAATATTGCACCGAGTATTTGTCAAGTTGGGAATTCCAAAATTGTTATTTGGAAATGTTCAGCTTTATAACTTCATAAATGCATTATTTTATACTTACCTATTGAATCCCTTCTTGGGGTTATAAAAATGCGAAATTTACCTGTGTATTCAAAATGCAAGCTGGTGTTACCATCTCTCCAAGCCGTGTTGATTTTAATGAAAGTGGAAGTATTTTTTAAGACAATAAAGATGAAGATAAGAATTAATACTTTGCTAGTTGTAAAATTGATAATATTTGTACTAGATTGTCATGTGCAATATCAGTATAATTTTTTGTATTCCTTTTTTTATTTTTTGTCAATTATTGGCGAAAAGTTGTCCAAGGAACTAATGGTGAGTGGAACAAATCGGCATCGTTTTCAATATTTGCCCACTTCCGTTGTATCTATCTTTATCTTACTTGCATCTACTATCTCCCTCTGTATTTCTCCAATGTGTCTAGTAGATTGTCCAAACCTGTATGTAACTGTTAGTTGTTTGGAATCAATGAGGTACTAGAGTGCGCATCCGGTCAAAAAATGTGTCCATGTACGGTGGCAGACATTTTAGATATGTCGATATGTTGGTATCGTTTCTGTTGAAACGACACCAACATATCGCCTTCCTTTTCTCAAGCCATGATCGACCAAGACTTGAGAAAAGGAGGTCCCTATTGAACGACACACTTATAAGTTAGAGAGAGTGAAGACTAACTGTCAAAATTTCCTCATATGAGGATCAAATTATAGGTAAATTATTGTAAGATCTTTTTGGCGCAGGGTAGAGAATGTGTTCGATAATTTTCGCCCGGTTGCTAGAACATACTTTTACCGTTCCGTTTTCGGGTCGGTACACAACGAACCGATAACGACTTTTGTGTCCGTTAAATATTTTGAGTTGCAGAGACGTTCGTAATGAATCCGTTCTATACCGATTCGATAACGACAAAACTCTTGGCAAACGTCACTGATATCAGTTTGCTGGATTTTTATTTATTGAAAATATTAAATTTCCGAATTTTGTTTATATGTTGTTAACTGGTTAATGATAAATAAATAAAAAAATAAATATCATTTTTTTCAAATAATGTCTTCAAAAAGTAATATTAAACGAAAAATTTTTACAAATTTTGAAAAGCATTATATCATTGATTTGGTAATGTAATATAAAACTATAATTTAAAACAAATAAACTGATGGTGCAACTTTGCACCAAAGAGGAAAGCTTGGGAGGAAATCACCACTAAATTCAATAGCTGCAACCAAAGTGGTGAGCGGAGCACTAAACAATTAAAAGAATTATATTATGTAATAAAAAAGAATGCAAGAAAAAATATACATGATGCTAAAGTAAATTATATTTATTAAAAATAACAATAATAATAAATTAGTGTTGTCTTATTTAAAGCGAGAAAGTATTAAGACTGGTGGTGGGCTATTTGTGCCAAAATCAACTGCGTTAGATGAAAAACTTGCCACAGTGCTGAAAGAACAATTTGAGCCGGACTCTAACCCATATGATAGTAGTTCTCAAATATTTGGTAATCATTTCTTGTTTAACTACAAGAAAAGTACTCTTTAATTTTTTTCTTTCGTAAACACAATGCTTACAAAAAAATTAACAAAACATTTATAAAATAAATTATACAAAACTCAAAACATTAACAAAATAACTCAAAAATAATTACACAGAGCTTTCACCAGCAACAATGTTCAATCCAGATGGTTCACCAGTAATTGAAGCTTTGGCTACATCATCGTTGACTACAACAAGAATTAAATTATTATATATTCCTAACATAACTTTACTGATTGTCGTATTTTAAAAGATCGTTCACAAACAAATAAAAATTTAAATGATTCTGATACAATTATATCCCATTCGGATTCAGTAAAGACAAATTAACATCAATGTAATACCATAAAATTTTAGATGTTCAGTTGGAAGAAATCATCGAAGAACCTGAACCGAAAAAAAAGAAAGAAGATCAGGGGACTTTAATCTGTTCAAAAAAGAAAACGGCACCTTTGGCCAATTTTATATCTGCAATGAAAATCAGGAAAAAGAAGAAGAATGAAATATCAGATAGTCTGCACTAGCAAAAATCTACCTTACTTAATTTAGAAATTGAAATAAAAAGAAAAGAACTAGAGTATAAAGAGGAACTATTTCAACTTGAAAAACAAATAAAAATTAAGCAACTGGAGGGCTATGCAACTGATAATCAAATTAAAGAGTTGCAATTAAAAAAAGAATCAATTCTAATGTTAACTGAGAAAAAAATTAAATCATAAAACGCTTCCATTGAATAAAAAAAATAGTTACCTAAATACTGTTTCAATTAAAGATTGTCTAACTGCATGTCCTTCTTGAATGACTTCTTGATTAATTTCTTCTTCAGCATGTTCTAATGGTATTAAGTCATAATCAAAGAAGTCTTCTCCTTCTTCTATAGCCATATTGTGCAGAATTGCTGCGGCTACAATTGTGGCTAAGGTTATAGTTTTATTTTTCGTTTTAATGCCTGTTGAGAGTATTGGAAATCTTCTTTTTCCAAACACCAAAGGTTCTCTCAACACAGTTTCTCGTTTTAATGTGAGAGCATTATAATTTCTTTATGCCTGAGTATTTGTATTTAAAATTGGTGTTAATAAATATTTTTTACAGGCACATGCACTGTTTCCTAATAAGTAGGAGCCTGAAAATTCCCCCAATTCAAACCGTGCATGAATTTGGGAGGAATTAAATATGGTGGCATCATGCGTAGAGCCACGCCATAGAGCCAAAATGTCTCTAATTTTTAAATTTGCGTCACAAACAACTTGCACATTATATGAAAAATATCCTTTTCTGTTTCGATAAAGCTCGGCAATTTCACCACCAGGAGACTGAATTTTAACATGTGTCCCATCAATACAACCAATCATATTTGGAAAACCATACATGGAATAAAAAGTCATCCTTACCATTGCCTTTTCATGTCCATTGCGAGGCATGTATATATAATTTTTTGACAAATTTGCAATTAATAGTATTATTTTATGAATAATACGAGAAACTGTTGATTTATGTACTTTCATTTCATCTCCAATAACAATTTGAATACCTCAAAACAATTAAAATCTGATTTATTGGTGATATAGGGCATCCACGTTGAGTGTGTTTATTCAGATTTGGCCCTAGTAAATTTAAAAGATTTTCAACAGTTTCTTTTCTCAGTCTGTAACGACTGCGGAATTCCTGATCATTATGCAATGTAAACATATTGATTCTATTTCTAATTAATTTTTTTTGTTTTGGTAAATTTTCTAAAATATTAACTATTTCTTCATCAGAACTTTCTGATGATGAAGATGAGTCAAACAATGAGTCCATGTCAATAAATAAATTTTATTTATGACTTTTTACGCTGTATTCTCATTATTAGTATTATTATTACTCTTTTTCCAAATAATAATATAAAAATAAGACTTACCTTCAAGAAATAATAAAATTTAAACTATTTTATTATTATTAAATTATATTAACGATAATAAAGAAAATAACGAAAATGGCAATAAGATGACAACGATGATAACGAATATAAATCGAAATTAAACTCGATTTTTCAAATAATTTTCAAAGTATTTATTTTGATCAATAAATTGACATGCTTTTCGTGACGATAACTACAGATCCTCGATTCGTTACATTAATCGATTCGATTATGTTTCGTTTAGCATTTCGGACGTTTCTGCAACTCACATTTTTCTAATCGACTCGAAATCGAATCGATTTGTTCACCGATCCGATAACGGGAGTTCTAGCAACCGGGCACTATGCCCGGTTGCTAGAACATACTTTTATCGTTCAGTTATCAGCTCGGTATCCAACGAAACGATAACGACTTTTGAGCCCATTAAAAATTTCGAGTTGCAGAAACGTCCGTAATGAATCCGTTTACTGTCGTTCTGATAACGACGAAATTCGCGACAGACGTCACTAGTTTCAGTTCACTACGATGTATTTTTTAATGAAAATTAGAAGTTTGAAAATTTTGTCTTTATTATTTTTGATAAATGAATTAGTAAAAAAGTCTTCAAGAAATAATTTTATAGGAAAAAATTACAAATCTTGAAAAATAGATATATTTTCTACAATATTTTCAGTTGATGTTATATAATTTAGCAAATCTTCACGATCCTCTATGGCCATATTATGTAAAACTGCTGGTACTACAGTTGTAGCTAAGATGATTTTCTTATTTTTACTTCTGATCACTATAGATAATACAAGAAATCTTTTTTTCTAAAGACCTAAAAGTCTTTCGGCCCAATTTGTTCTTACAATGTGTAGTTCGTTTCTGCCTATGTTCTTGGATTTAATAAAAATATTCGGATTGAATTTTTATATGAATATTCACCTCCAACTAAAGTATAGAGCCACGCTAAAGAGCATAAATGTCTCTTATTTCTAAATTATAATCACATACAATTCGAATATTGTATGAGAAAAAGCCCTTCCTATTCCAATAGAGTTCTTTTACTTCTCCACCAGGTGATTGGAGTTTCATGTAAGTTAAGAAATGTGTACATACTATGAAGTTTATTTTTGCCATTACCTTTTCATGATTATTGTGAGTCATATGCTAATATGTAATTTTCGAAATTTTCGAAATTTCCGAACAATATTATCGATTTTTATTATTATTATTTTATTAATTTGCAAATTGTCACGTTTATCGTAACGATAACTACAGATCCTCGATTCGTTACATGAATCGATACGATAACGTTCTGTTTGGCATTTCGGACGTTTTTGCAACCTCAAATTTTTCTAATCGACTCGAAATCGAACTGATTTGTTTACCGATCCGATAACGGGCGTTCTAGCAACCGGGCATTAGACTATCTTTCCATAAGCGCAGCAAGTAGGTTTAAATACGATATGTATGTGAATGGACAAATTCCAATTAATGTTTTTTTAAATTTTTTAAGACATTAAAATAATAATGCCCGGTTGCTAGAACGCCCGTTATCGGATCGGTAAACAAATCAGTTCGATTTCGAGTCGATTAGAAAAATTTGAGGTTGCAAAAACGTCCGAAATGCCAAACAGAACGTTATCGTATCGATTCATGTAACGAATCGAGGATCTGTAGTTATCGTTACGATAAACGTGACAATTTGCAAATTAATAAAATAATAATAATAAAAATCGATAATATTGTTCGGAAATTTCGAAAATTTCGAAAATTACATATTAGCATATGACTCACAATAATCATGAAAAGGTAATGGCAAAAATAAACTTCATAGTATGTACACATTTCTTAACTTACATGAAACTCCAATCACCTGGTGGAGAAGTAAAAGAACTCTATTGGAATAGGAAGGGCTTTTTCTCATACAATATTCGAATTGTATGTGATTATAATTTAGAAATAAGAGACATTTATGCTCTTTAGCGTGGCTCTATACTTTAGTTGGAGGTGAATATTCATATAAAAATTCAATCCGAATATTTTTATTAAATCCAAGAACATAGGCAGAAACGAACTACACATTGTAAGAACAAATTGGGCCGAAAGACTTTTAGGTCTTTAGAAAAAAAGATTTCTTGTATTATCTATAGTGATCAGAAGTAAAAATAAGAAAATCATCTTAGCTACAACTGTAGTACCAGCAGTTTTACATAATATGGCCATAGAGGATCGTGAAGATTTGCTAAATTATATAACATCAACTGAAAATATTGTAGAAAATATATCTATTTTTCAAGATTTGTAATTTTTTCCTATAAAATTATTTCTTGAAGACTTTTTTACTAATTCATTTATCAAAAATAATAAAGACAAAATTTTCAAACTTCTAATTTTCATTAAAAAATACATCGTAGTGAACTGAAACTAGTGACGTCTGTCGCGAATTTCGTCGTTATCAGAACGACAGTAAACGGATTCATTACGGACGTTTCTGCAACTCGAAATTTTTAATGGGCTCAAAAGTCGTTATCGTTTCGTTGGATACCGAGCCGATAACTGAACGATAAAAGTATGTTCTAGCAACCGGGCCTAATACAGATTATAAAAATTTGAAAGTGGCCGAATTTAAAAGTCGGCCTAATAACTTCCCCGACACAGTCTGGATAGTTAATCATGAATTAGAAAAATATATTAAAGACAAGTATCGGAAGTCGACAATTAATGCAAGAGTCGAATTTAAGAAAAAAAATAACTTACTATAAAAATCAAAATCGGGAATCAAGAGCCGTGGCTATCTCACCACCACCGAAAAATTCAATGAGGAACCAGCACCTCGTCAACCAAAACTCTGTTCACTGATCGGTGATTCCACACACACTTTTCAGTTCAACTTTCTTATAAACTCGATACACGATTCAATTGCGAAATTTTGACAGAACCACAAAACTGTCATTTCAAAATTTCGCAATTGAATTTTCTATGGCAACCGATCACTTATAGAAGGCGGCAAATTTGAATTGGTTGACTAATTTGGTTGCCAATTTTGTGCCCTTATTTAAAAAAAGAAAAGAACATCGCACATGAGGGGTATTGTTTCAGACATAAAAGCACATGCCCTTTCGATTGGTGATATCAAATTAATATGTTATCTTAAATTTTTTTCAATCAACCCCCTCCCCCTTCCACCCCCGTGGTCCGATTGGCACCAAAAACTAATCAATTCGAACGGCCACCAAATAGTTTGTGCTGACCAAATTTGAACTCAATCGGTTAAAGCGTTTTTGAGTAATCGTTGGAGAACCGACAGACGCACATACACACACACACACACACACACACACACACACACACACACACACACACACACACACACACACACACACACACACACACACACACACACACACACACACACACACACACACACACACACACACACACACACACACACACACACACACACACACACACACACACACACACACACACACACACACACACACACACACACACACACACACACACACACACACACCACACACACACACACACACACACACACACACACACACACACACACACACACCACACACACACACACACACACACACACACACACACACCACACACACACACACACACACACACACACACACACACACACACACACACACACACACACACACACACACACACACACACACACACACACACACACACACACACACACACACACACACACACACACACACACACACACACACACACACACACACACACACACACCACACACACACACACACACACACACACACACACACACACACACACACACACACACACACACACACACACACACACACACACACACACACACACACACACACACACACACACACACACACACACACACACACACACACACACACACACACACACACACACACACACACACACACACACACACACACACACACACACACACACACACACACACACACACACACACACAACACACACACACACACACACACACACACACACACACACACACACACACACACACACACACACACACACACACACACACACACACACACACACACACACACACACACACACACAACACACACCACACACACCACACACACACACACACACACACACACACACACACACACACACACAACACACACACACACACACACACACACACACACACACACACACACACAACACACACACACACACACACACACACCACACACACACCACACACACACACACACACACACACACACACACACACACACACACACACACACACACACACACACACACACACACACACACACACACACACACACACACACACACACCACACACACACACACACACACACACACACACACACACACACACACACACACACACACACACACACACACCACACACACACACACACACACACACACACACACACACACACACACACACACACACACACACACACACACACACACACCACACACACACCACACACAACACACACACACCACACACACACACACACACACACACACACACACACACACACACACACACACACACACACACACACACACACACACACACACACACACAACACACACACACACACACACACACACACACACACACACACACACACACACACACACACACACACACACACACACACACACACACACACACCACACACACACACACACACACACACACACACACACACACACACACACGGACATCATGCTAAAAACTTCAAGAACGTGTTCAGGGGACCTCAAAACGTAAAGATCTGATGAAATCTCGAATTCGAAATTTTGGTCCGAAACTAATAACTTCCCTACCCTCTGGTCGGGGAAGTTAAAAAATTTATGAAATTATCGAAATATCAGCTAAAAAAAAAATTGAATATTTGAAAATAAAATTATAATTGTTAATATTTAATTTGTAAAAGATTAAAAGCAAAGACCAAGGTTATTTCTATACATATGTAGGTGTTTATATGTGCAAAAATATCTAATGAGACCACGGGGAGGCGGACATACCCTCACCAGGGTAGGTAAAAATTAATGGGGTACATTTTAGAACATAAGCAACTACAAAATGGTTAGTCGAGTTATTCGATCCAAATGAAACAATAAACAAAAACAGTCTCGTGCATTAGAAATGTGAGTATTGATGATCAAATATTTCTCTAAATTAAAAGAAGAAAATCTCAATCTCTGGTAAAATACAAATGATTAAAAAAAAATTACTCGTATTATTTTTTTTTGTTACTTTTACCGTCGAAGTGTCTATATAAACAATTCATATTTTATTGTTAAAATAGTTTGTATCCATTATACAAGGTAAATTTTATCCCTGATCATGATAAAACTCCAACGTGTATAAACTCAATTAATATTTAACTTTAATTCAATTAATGTGCAATATTTGATATTTTTTATTTGAGTTTACAATTTTCTTCTTTTGAATTTAATTTTTAAATATTGCAAAACATCGAGTATGACCAAACTGAAGTAACTATATTCCATATAGTTATCATTGCGATTACAGTAAGATTCGAAAGTCACGAACGTCCATGGCGCGAACTAAAGGTAGTTACAGAATCCTAAGCTTAGTTATAACTTATAACTAAGCTTAGGGATCGTGTTCCCACATTTAGATGCCGCGCGACAATCGTCTGCGTACAGCATAGACGTACGTGACTTTCAATTCTTACTGTAATTTCAATTATTAAAAGGATAGACCGATTCTCGAACATTGTTGTGTTCCTGCAAGTACTTGAACCCACTCGCTCCGCTTATGTAAATCCAGTAAGAGAGGGGAAAAAATCAGCTACACTGAACCGCTTGTTTATTGTTTCTGACGTCATCCGCTCATTTCATCAACTAAGCTGAATGATTATCGCGATCCAACAATAACGAGTAGAGGGGTTACTCGAATACGGTATCGAGTTGTTATTGTCGATCGCTAACTTGCAATAGAGTTTGGAGACGTCACGTGTTTGCCCCAAATTCGGGGCAAAATCTCGCTGCTTGGTTATAACTAAGCTTAGGATTCTGTAACTACCTTTAGTTCACGCCATGGACGTTCGTGACTTTCGAATCTTACTGTAATCGCAATGATAACTATATGGAATATAGTTACTTCAGTTTAGTCATACTCGATGTTTTGCAATATTTAAAAATTAACTTCAAAAGAAGAAAATTGTAAACTTAAATAAAAAATATCAAATATTGCACATTAATTGAATTAAAGTTAAATATTAATTGAGTTCATACACGTTGGACTTTTATCATAATCAGGGATAATATTTACCTTGTATAATGGAAACAAACTATTTTAACAATAAAATATTAATTGTTTAGATAGACACTTTGACGATAAAAGTAACACAAAAAATTAATAAGAGTAATTTTTTAAATCATTTGTATCTGACCAGAGATTGAAATTTTCTTCTTCTAATTTAGAGAAATATTTGATCATCAATACTAACATTTCTAATGCATGAGATTGTTTTTGTTTATTGTTTCATTTGAATGGAATAACTCGACTAACCGTTTTGTAGTTGCTTATGTTTTAAAATGTATCCTATTAATTTTTACCTACCCTGTTGAGCGTATGTCCGCCACCCCGTGGTCTCATTAGATATTTTTGCATATATAAACACATACATATGTATAGAAATAATCTTGGTCTTTGCTTTTAATCTTTTACAAATTACAATTACAATTACAATTTTATTTTCAAATATTCAATTTTTTTTTTAATGTAGCTGATATTTCGATAATTTTATAAATTTTTTATAATCGGTATTATTATTTTGATGTCTTAAAAAAATTAAAAAAACATTGATTTGAATTTGTCCATTCATATACATATCGTATTTAAACCTACTTGCTGCGCTTATGGAACGATAGTCTAAAACGAGTAAATATCGACCACAATGGACCCCTTGTTTATTGCACGTGACGTCGCTTTCTTACTTTATTAACTACGTTGAATGATTGGAGTACTACAAGCACAACGAATAAACTTATAATCCTACAGAGAGATCGGGTTCCGACTGCAGATCGCACACATGTATTGGAGTTCGGAGCGATGACGTCAGAGCTACCGTACGGTATAAAAAATCCTAAGTCAAGTTATAACTAGATAACAATCGTTTGAATAAAAATAGAAATAATCGTATGTGAAGGATAGCTTCATCTTTATTCAAATCAATGTGCCACATGAGTGCAGGAAAGATAGCAAATGCCCCAACAGCTGGTTTTGGACGTAAATTTGTAAAATTCGAAGGTTAGTTTTTTCGTTAAAAGAAAGTGGTTTGTTTGGCCAAGGGATTAAGGGTGGGTGGAACAAATCGCCATCGTTTTTAATATTGGCCCTCTTACGTTCTATTTCTATCTTATCCTTTTTACTATCTCCCTCTATAATTCTCTCATGTTCCGGCTAAGTGACCAGATCTGTATATTTAATTTCCAAAAATAACATATATAGACAAAATTTACCCTTAAATATGCAACGATTTTTTTGCCTGGCCAATATTTGACCATCTACTTTATTTCTATCTTTATCTGACTTACATCTACTATCTCCCTCTGTATTTCTCCAATGTGCCTAGCAGACAAACCAAACCTGTATGTGTTTTACTACTTTGAGCCCTCATGCGGACAAAATTCGTACTTTTTTCGACAGTGACAATTAAATTTAGACCATGAAAGAAAACCACCAAATTTCTAGTAATACGAATCAAATTTAGTGAATTGTAAATTTTGATTAACATCAGTTTTAGTGATTTTATTATTTTCATGTTTTAGATAAAATAAGTTGATAAAATCTCCGAGGTAAGCAAATGTTTTGCAATGTTGACGCCTAATTGTGAATTTGATAAAGCAATGAGCAAATTACAAATTGCTTTATTGTAAGTTTTCTACAAATTTTTTATATTTATTGTTCTAAAATTGCATAATTGCTATCGAAACTATAAAACAGATATACCTTTACGTTAGATACGTTGGAGAAGAAAATTTGTAAACAAACAACTCTCAATAGTTTTCCGAAAGTTGAAGGAAACGTTGATCGTTTTGTGGAAGTGACATGAAGGAATAATCGTCGAAGATCGCTAAAATTGTCCAAAAATGAATGATAAAGAAAGTGACATTTTTAGTAATTGTAGGGATGTTACACTATAATTTAATGGACAATTAAAATTAATGAAACCAAAATTATCAAAACCATTTTATTCCGATGATGAGGGTGATAATCACGGTTGTGATAGTTCTGTTGAGGTTAAGAAGTAACAACACCAACAGTTGGACGTAAAAGAAAAATGCAACAAGGTACAGATTAATTTTGTACAAATTTTAAATGATTCCTGTTTATTTTAGTGCTGGAGATTCTTCGAATTCTAATAGCGATAATAATGGTGGTCAGAGTAATACAACTGCAAATTGTTCGTCATCAAAGATTGACTTATTGGATAATTCAATAATTGAATCGCTCAAAACTACACATAAAAATACAGATGTTAAAGGGAGGAAGACTAAAATTAACTATCATAAGTCCTGCAAGAGATGCAGTGCTTATTGAACGCTGTTGAAAATAACAATATCAAAACATCTATTGCTGGATGATAAAAAATGTAAAAGCAAATTCCTTTTAATGGATCAAAAATATTAATTTTTAATAATGAAACTATTCACATGGGAACCAATTTAGTATAATATTTTTGAATTTTCTGAACGTATCGGCTTATTTTGATCAAAACATGAAATTAGAGATTTGTATTGTAAATTACAAGAGCAATGTTTTGTACGTACAACCTGTACGGAAGATGATCTGATGCGTTTATTGGAAAATTTGGATTTGAAAGATTAAAAAACGGTCAGTTAAAAGATGGATTTAAATAATGTGCCTTTACGAAACAAAGCTAATATCATTCAGCAATTGATGGAGATTTCAGCTAATCAAAGTACCTTATCAGGCAAAAAATGGTTGACGTAATTATAGATCATGTTAAAAAAGAAATGGGATTTTGCGTAAAATTGCGTAATTGCCTTTATCAAATGGTTTTCTTAAATACCGCGCGATAATTTCAACAGTGTTGGATATTTGGGTGTAAAATTCCCTGAATTTTACATTAATGAATGTCAGGTATTTTACATAGAATTGGAATTTCGCATTTCAATATTTTTTTCTATCAAATGTATATTCGTTTTAATTATTAAATTTTTAGTTATCTGGATGCAGTTCATTGTGAATTAGACATGGGGAAAACAGCCGAGAAGAAGAACAGCTCTGTACTGATGCTTTCAATCTTATAAAATCATCAACTGGGTAAAATGATAAAATGCTAATTAAAAAATAATAATAAATTATTTGTTGTTTTGTAGATTTGTGCGGTTATTACAAATATATTTCATTGATATCAAAATATTCCGATAAATTAATCACTCAATATTATAATGATGTGGTCGAATGGTTGCAATACTTCCTTTCTTTGGAAATCAGACATCATAAAAGAGCCTTTTAGTCTATTAAATTATCGTTAATCTATTCAAAATATTTAAAGCAATATGAATCTGTAAGTAAACAGTCGTATTCTCCAACTTTATCTAGACTCGTTACCATGACAATACAGGCGATGAGGCTCTTTACACAAAACTTCTATTTTACTCGTATAATTCCATCATATAGAGAGTGAGCCAAGTGGTTGGCCTATTGGAAGTATAAGAAGTTCTAATTGATGGAAGTTTCTGAAATTTGGAACTCCAAACTGAAAATTTTGATTTTATAGTGTTCTATTGAAAAATTCATATCTCGGAAAATATTGTTGCTATACAATCCAAATGTGAAATCAAATAGTTCAAACTATGTACTTTACGTTAAATTTTATAGAATTAAATTATCTTTCAGCGTTTAGCTGAAATCAGTTTTTCTTTCAGCCAATTTTTTAAGCTCAATAATTTTCTTCTTTTAAATGGAATGGTATATTTTTCTTTACACAGTTGGATAGAGAAAAAAATTCTGCATCGAATCATATTAGCATTCCCTATACCTATTCTTGATAATTTTTCAGTT
This sequence comes from Mylabris phalerata, assembly GCA_020740385.1. Taxonomy (NCBI): domain Eukaryota; kingdom Metazoa; phylum Arthropoda; class Insecta; order Coleoptera; family Meloidae; genus Mylabris; species Mylabris phalerata. The sequence continues at coordinate 76,289 of JAJEOX010000013.1, forward strand.
ATTCAAGATTTTCAATTTCTAATAATTTACCCCCTGAAACGAAATACTAAAACATAATAGGCTTGGAGAAACAACATGCTGTCACAATTAACATTTAAATAATTAATTTTTATATTTTTTAATTAAAAAATCATAGAAGAAGTTGACAAATAATTAAATTAAAATTAATCGGATTTTCTTTTCATGTAAAATTGCCAGAAATCGCTGAAAAAATATACAAAATAATCATTGTTAACCTCAAATGTGACAGTTAGTGTCATTTTGCTAAGCCGCCTATGCATTACTTTATAGGCGAATTTTAAGTCATAGATAACTAGACACTTGTCAGTTTCAGACTGGGGAAAAAACTATTAAAAATCTAAAATCTTAAATAACTGAAAAATTCAGCGATAGATATAGGGAATGCTAATACAGTTCGATGCAGAATTTTTTTCTCTATCCAACTGTGTAAAGAAAAATATACCATTCCATTTAAAATAAGAAAATTATTGAGCTTTAAAAATTGGCTGAAAGAAAAACTGATTTCAGCTAAACGCTGAAAGATAATTTAATTCTATAAAATTTAACGTAAAGTACATAGTTTGAACTATTTGATTTCCACATTTGGATTGTATAACAACAATATTTTCCGAGATATGAATTTTTTAATAGAATACTATAAAATCAAAATTTTCGCTTTGGAGTTCCAAATTTGGATTATCTATCAACGATATCTTCAAATATATGATTTTTTTAATCAAATACTATAAAATCAAAATATGGAATAAAAAATATACTATTCCATTTAAAATAAGAAAGTAGGGTGCACTACCCTATACACTGGGGGTTGATAGAACAACGAAAATACTTTCCAGATGTAGTTCAGGTGGAAAAACGGGTGCATACCAAATTTCAGAAACTTTCATCAATTAGAACTTTTTAAACGTCTAATAAGCCAACCACTTGGCTCACTCTGTATATGAATAGAGGGTAAGCTAAAAGGTTAATTGAAAGTTTTCCACCTCAACCAGCTTTGGAAATATTTTTGTTGTTTTATCAATCCCCGAAATATGAGGTAGTTTACTCCAAGCTTTTTTATTTTAAATGGAATATTTTGATTACATTTTAGGTTCTGTGGTGAAATTGAAACGGACTTTGATGACATGACTTACAGTCTGGCGTTAATAGTTTTTCAGGAACTCTGGCTTTTGCAGAAAATTTTAATTTTGTAATATTTGTTTGAAAAATTCATATTTCAAAAATTATAGTTTCAATAATTAAAATTTGAAATTCTAATGGTTTGAATATTGTATTTTCTACCAAATTTTACAGGGCTCGATAATCAGCGTTTAATTGAAATTAATTTTTCTTTCAGGCCATTTTTAAATAGTAGTATCTTTCTTACTTTAAGGACAATGCCATGTTTTTTTTATAAGGTTGGACAGAGAAAGGTATTTTCAAACTGTATTAGCATTTCCTATACCTATCTCCAACTATTTTTCAGTTGAATTTTCAGTTTGCATTATTTTCTCCTTTGTTTGAAAGTGTCTAGTGCCTAGCTGCCTATGACTATATGTCGCCCATGAAGAAATACATAGAAGGCTTAGCAAAATGGCATTAGCTGTCACATTTGAGGTAAACAATGATGATTGTGCATGTTTTTTTTCACCATTTTTATCTAATTTTACATGAAAAAAATAAATCCAAGTACTTTTGATTTAATAATTTGTGAGTTTGTTCTTTTATTTTTCATTAAAAACAACTAAAAATAATAAATTATCTAGATGCCAATTGTGACAATTGAACAAAAAGTTGTTTTGCGAAGCACTCTATGTTTTAATAATTTCTTTCAGAGGAAAAATTAGTTGTAATAAAAAATCCTAAACGGTTGAAAAATTTTCAGAGATGGTAAAGAGAATGCTAATGCAATTCGATGTAGAATTTTTTCTCTATCTAATCGAGTAGAAAATACAAGGTGTTCCATTTAAAATAATAAAAGCATTACGGTTCGAAGAGTTGCGGAAAAAAAAATCATTTTTCTACGATCTTGAGTATTGCTACACTCAAGCGCTGCATCAACCTAGAGTCGCTATAGGCAACACAACATACACAACACATAATCGAACTCAGTTCATTTAAAAATACTTTCAGAAATATCAAAGCAAGAACAAAAATTTAACCAATTTCAATTAACAATAAATTATAAACGCACATTAAATAAACTATTAAATGACAACACTGTCAAACAAATGTCAAATTTGAGCGGTAACTGACAGATAAACGTCAAATTGTGAATCTAGTTGCTGTAATTGGCCAGAACAAAAGATCCTATTTAAGCATTTTAGGCCCAAAATTTCGGCAAGGCGCAGTCAGAATTGAATTCTATGAGTGATTTTGATGCTATATGTGAAATTTTATAACGATCGGGTAAATATTACCAAAAGCACGTAAACTACACATTTACCTTATGTTCAATGCAATTACACCTTTTTCAAGTGTATTTCAGAAACCATAACATGTAATTCAGATTAATAAGTTTGATTTCAGAAACCATTATATGTAATTCAGATTAGTCAGTTTCATTTCAGAAAATATGAATTGTAATTCAGATTTGTAAATTGTATTTCAGACTCTGTTACATGTAATTCGAATTAGTCAATTCAATTTAAGAAACTATTAATTGTAATTCGGATTTGTAAATTGTATTTTAGAAAACATGAATTGAAATTCAGAAAGTACCAATTGAATTTCAGATCAGTACCTATATAGCTATGTTACTTTTACTTTAATCTCAAAATACTACGTAAATATGGGTCATATTTTTATTAAACATAGGGATCAATTCTTAAATAAGATAGGTAAGTTACTTTATTCATAACAAACATAATATACAATTAACAAACATAATATTCAATGGCCTACTAACATGTTCTCCATGGCTAAAGCAGGAGCATGAAATATGGTGGTGTGCTGTGCTGCACGTGCACAATCACCTCCTGTAATCGTATCTTTTGCCGCATCAATAATTTGCTCCAAATAAACCAATCTTTGTTCGCCAACTCCCGGTGCTTGTATCTGGGGAACACGAAGATGATTTTTCCTAAAACATTTGATCTTCGACCAAATAGATTCAATGGGATTCAACATTGGAGAGTAAGGTCCCAACCTTAACAGTGTTGCAGTGGTTCCATTGGTAACTGCTTCAAGTCGCGTATGACATGGAGCGTTATCACAAACTATTACCAAATCCTCCAACTGATTTCCCATTTCTTGCCAGCGTTCAATTAATGATTGTGCCCAATCATTGGCCAAATTTGCGGTGAATGAGCCTCTTCGCCGCTCCATTGATATAACTCCTGTCGCTGAAATCGCTCCTATTAAATGTACGTTAGGACCTCTTGCTGGTGGAAGATGCTGTACGGCTATGGAGCCAACACGAGCACGTCCTCTTGTTCGGCGACAAAACAAATTAAAATTAGTTTCATCTATCCAAACAATTTGTTTTCCTTGTTCTATATGATGGTTCAAAGTCTGAACGTATTGTGCTCGTTTTCGTTTATTCTCTTCTGTATTCATGGTAGCTGGTTCATAATGTTTTTGTTTTACTGTGAAAACCCTCCCCTCCAAATAATTTCCAACTGTGGTTATCGATACCATCGTTTGGAAATTTTGCACAATTTTTTGTTGTAACTGCTTCAATGTAATGCTACGATCTTCTTCTACCCATGAGATTATGATGTCAATCTGTTCTTCCGTTAGAATTTTTGGTTTAATGCCTCCTCTTTGTAAGATAAAGTCACGCCCTGAATGTACCCAATGAAATGCTGTTTTATATTTTACACCTAACGTTGTCGCCAAAGCTACCCAATCTTCGCCCCTGTTGGCACATGCGACAATTCTTTGGCGATCTTGCGGCATGTTTTTCTTGTAATGATGTCTTACCACAGGCTCACTTTCATTCCAAGCACCTCTACATAATGGACACAAAGTTTCTTCACCATTATTTTGCAAAACTTCAGCGCATTTTGTGTGTAACAGATGCCTGCATGGTAGCAAGCGAATTACTGCATTTCTTGACATAGATATTCGGCAAATTGAACAATTTTCTTTTAAATTCATATTCTTTTTTTATTACAATTACTGTAAACGCGCGTTGTCATAGCAACGAAAACTTGGTTTTCAGATTTCAGAGCCACCTGTTTAGAGATTTTTTTAAGTTCTGAATTACAATTGACGAATTCTGAACTACAAAAGACAGACTCTGAATTTCAAGTATTTTTTTCTGAAATACAATTTACAAATCTGAATTAAAATTAATATTTTCTGAAACACAATTTACAAATCTGAATTACAATTAACACTTTCCCAAATTGAATTTACTAATCTGAATTACAATTAACATTTTCTAAAATACAATTTTCTAATCTGAATTGCATTTGACCTTCTCTGAAATATATCTTACCTCTTCTGAATTACACTTGAAAAAGGTGTAGTAATAATTGTAATTTTTAAGCAAGTATTACTTCGTTAATATTTAAAAATTATCTAGTTTCGAGAAATTCTTGTAGATACGGCATCATTGAGATCGATAAACGTTTTCACTGGTGGGGATAGCGTCCACGCTGCCATCAATATACGTTGATACAATCGAGCTGCACTAACAGTTATTTTGTTATTTTCGTTGTATTTGTGTGCTTACTTGTTGGTTTGTTTGTCGAATTCCCTTTACCTTTAATTTCGGTAAAAGTAGGGCTCTTGAACTGTGAATAAATAAAGTTTTGAGGGTGTAATAAGGGATTCTCTAGAAATGGTGAAAACAACAGTCAGCTCCCTAGGCATCTTCCATTTTGGTCACCGTCATTCTGCTAAAGAGAAGGTGAAACCGGTGAACAAAAATCTTGCTGTCTCGAGCGGAACATAAAGGTAAGTGAATTTTTTTTTAAGTTTTTTTCTAGAGTTATTACGTCAAATATTATTTATTAATCCATGCGTAAATGTACATGAAACTTTATTCTATGATTTTCCAGCGATCTTAACAATAAAATTTAATACGGTGTGTGTAGAAAGAATTCCTACACGTCAACGTTGCCAATATTTGAAAACAAAATTCTCGTATAATTCAACGAAAATTATCGCATTTGCCTCGATACTATCGTACAAACAGGGCCGCACCAAGGCTATTCAGTGCCGTCGTACAAAATGTTGATTGGCGCTTTTTTGGAAAACAGTTCAAAATGACTTTGACTATGACAGTTTTCAAGGGGGCACCCGTCTTGATTATGTAACAAATAACATAACATGTTCTAAATTATACGCAAAAATAAGGCCCACTAGGAATTTATTAATTTTTTACGTTAAGATTTTGTTTCTTTTTTGTCAGTTCGAATGTAAGATGCAACTACTACTTGAAGATAAAATCAACATGTTATAATCGGAATATGTATGTTTATTACAGAATTGTAATTTGACATATCTAGATATAAATAATCATTACAAAAATTAAAAATTTAGTTACGAAATGAAAAACGTACTGTTCTTAATCTATTCAAATTATTTATTTGGAAAAACAGAAAAGAAATTGCACAATAATACAAATAAATAAAAAATCTTAAATACGTTGTAATTGCATTTATGAATATAAACAGAAGAAGAAAAAAATGTATAGATATTTAGGTATTCAAAAAGTTATACAAATCGAACTTTCCTAGCTTTATTTCTAGCAAATTCATTTATAAACGTTTCTATGTCCAGTTGTTGTAATAAATCAGATTCTATAGAAATGATAGCAAGATTTTCCAGGCGCTCCAGGCCCATATTAGATCGTAAGTAATTCTTAATTAATTTTAATTTCGAAAAGGATCTTTCTGGTGTAGCGACAGAAACCGGTATTGTTAGCAAAATACGTAAAGCAATAGTTATGTTTGGAAACGTTTGGAAACAGTCAAACTGTTGGTTGTGATGTAGTTGAGTGTTTCAATTGGAGATGCATAATTTTTAAAGGAATTTTGTAGAAACTGTAATTCATTCAGAAGTTCTATACCACTTATATCTTTTTCCTGTCGATTGTTATTGGTTAAAGCTTCTTCAAGTTTATTACATAAATTCAACTGTTCTTGCTCAGAATATTTGCTGAAATCTCCAATTTTCCATAGAAAATTAAAAACATCAGAATGAGAAGACAAAAGTTCAAATCTCTCATTTACAGATGAAAAAGCTATATCTAATACTCCAAAAAAACAATTGACTTTAAATTTCAGTTCTTCATTTTCGATTATGTTATCTTCGCTTTCATAGGAAAATTGTTTTTTTTTATTTTTCGCGGCCGTAAAGTTTCTTGAGTTCGAAACTTTGCATCTACATCTAACAAAGATGATAGTTTTTTAGCATCTATCAGAACGTCATTAAAACCATTATCTGACCGATATTCTTTTAAAAAACAATTCAATTTATTTAAACTTTCGGACGCTTGTGAAATACTGAAATTCTTCGATTGCAAAATATTACTTACAATATTAACCTTATTTATTATTCTGTACCACAAGATTAACATACAGATAAACTCGAAATTTTCAATTTTTTTTGCTAAAGAACTGGCCAAATGTTTTGCAGTATTATCAAAACTATCATTCGATGCTATTTCATAGAGAGCATCGTGTGTTTCTCCCAGTTGAAATCTTAGAGGAGTAATTGCGTTAATTCGGCTAGACCACCTAGTTTCGGATAGAGGTTTTAACGTTAAAGTTGAAACGTGTCTTTTTAATATAGTCCATCGATTTGTTGAGGCAGAAAAGAAATTATATATTTCTTGGACAACTGAAAAAAAATTAACACTAAATATGTTCGATTTTGCAGCGTCATTAACGACAAGGTTCAAACTATGATTACAACAAGGTACAAAAATGCTCTGGGATTAATGTTTAAAATTCTTTTTTGTAACCCACTGTGTTTAGCTCTCATGTTTGAACCATTATCGTATGCTTGCCCGCGTAAATTGTGATAATCTAAGCCATGATTTTCTAATGTTTTCAATAAAAACAGACTCAAACCTTCCCCAGTTTTATCATTTATAGGGTAAAATGTTAGAAAGCGTTCTTCGACAGTAGCTTCTGAATCTTTTAAATTAACATATCTTACACAAATAGAAATCTGCTCTTGATGGCTCACGTCTGGAGTGCAATCAAGTAATATGGAAAAATATCTTGCCCTTTTGACAGCACTTAAAATATTATTTCTTATATTATTACCCAATAGATTAATAGTTTCGTTTTGAATTTTAAGTCCGAGATAATGTGGCATATGTTTTTGTCCCTCCATTTGCGATCTATCAATATGGGCAGACATAAGTAGCAGGATCAAATTTTGCTATCATTTCTATGCATTTTAAGAAATTGCCATTGTTTTTTTGAAATAATTTATTATTAGAACCCCGGAAGGCCAAGTTTTGTTCAGCCAGAAACTGAATTGTATAAATTATTCTTTCGATAACATCACGCCGGTGTCTGGTTTCCCGTTTTAATAAATCATGCATTTCTGAGTCAACAGTTTGATTAGTTTTTATTCGTTCCAAAAAATCTGACCAAAGACGTAAATTTTGGAAATGTAGTTTACTTATTTCATGTACTTTCAAATGTTCGCTTAAATGGATCCAGTCATTGAAACCATCTAGGGTACTTAATTTAGTATTTTTTAAAGTGCTTAAATCATTAAAAATTTTGCAACAGAAACAAAACACTGCATTTTTCTTAACAGAATATATTAATCACTCTCTTATAACGTTTTCATTGTTTGACAAAACACGAGTAAAATATGAATTAGAAAATTTATGCCCATTTTTGTCTTTGGGATAATTATGAATCTTATTAGCATTTTGATAATATACAGGACCATTTCCAATTATTTGCTGTACCAGGTTTGGAGACAATGAACTTGGCCATAAACCCGGATCATCAGTAAATGGTGAATACCTATCTTTTTGGACTAATTCATTAGAATTATCTTCGTCAAAAGCTGCTCCTTCCTTGTGAACACCTTCTTCAAATTTTTCGTCTGGTTTACTTGATGATGAAAATAACTGCGATAAACCAAAATTTGATTCTTCCGGTTTGCTGAACTCTATTGATTGCGATGGCAACTTTGATGTTGATGGGAAACTACTACTATCACTACTATCACTAGTTTCTTGGAGACTCCTGGGTTTTTCTATAAACTGAGTAATTTTCAAATTAGTCTTCTCCAAGTTTTCTTCTCGTTTCCTCTTGTTTAGCAAGTTCTGCCATCCAGAGAGTTTTCTCTTTTTCCATTCTTTAGACATCTAAAATAAAAATGCAAAAAATACCATCACGAAAAACAAACAGACAAAAAGAAATCAAAACTAGGATAAAAAATTGGATTAGGTTTAGTCAGATTTTCCTTGATATCCAGAAATAATAACTGTAAAACCGACGATTCTACTTGAAGTTTTCTTTTTTACTTACTATGTGTTTATAAATAAATCGTAATTCACTTAATAACTTACCTTATAATTTTCTAACTATTATTTGTTCACAGTCACTTTGCAACTATAGTTCATTCAGCGGTGTCAATCAAAACAATATGGTTCACAAAAAATCACTTATGTTAGATTTATAATTTTATTAAATTTCTTTAAAAATTCAAGTGAATTTGATTTAAAATTGAAGCGCAATTTGAAAATTTATTTTATTGTTATATTATCCCGTCTTTTCAATCTGGAAGTCAAGATTCAACTAAACTATATTAACTTTTTTCTTTAAAATTTAATTTTCAGATAACACGAAATTTTGTTTTTTACGAGTATTATCCATCGTCACCCTTAAAATAAGAGAAATGTCAAATACATTTGAGTGGGCAGTGACAGAATATTGGTTTCAATCTTGGTATATATATTGGTACTATCCATCAACACCCCTAAATGAAGAAAAAAAATCCAAATACATAATTATGTTTGAATAATACACCTTCTCCAAAAAACTAACTTTATTCTTACGACAATAGTTGTTTTACAGGATCAATTGTATTACTTAATATCATCATGTCACTTTACATTTTTATATACATCTATTGTTTGAATTAATTATTGATATTTACAATTATTTGAATAAAAATAGAATTCTCCTTATTGATTTTTGATATCATATGGAGAATTTAAGGCAAAATATAAGGGTACATTTGTATACCTCGTGACAAAGTTGGATAGTTAACAATAAGAGGCATTTGTATACATCGTGACAATGATATTTCCTATTTAATATTTAATATTTAATATTTAATAGCAATATTTGATTTTTAATGATAATAATATTTAGGAATAGATGACTAATAACTTATTAGTAATAATAATAATAATAATAATAATAAAATTGGTTAATTAATTAATTTTATATAATTCCTCCATCCCTAAGATGAAACAAAAAGGGTAACGTCCTCTTTTTGTCCCTCGGGTTGTTTTTTTAATTTTATTAAAAATGGAGAAATAAATTTTGTCTTGTTTCGGTATATGAAATAGCCTAAGATGACTGTTATAATAAATCCCAATATCAAATAAATTACAATATTATGTGTACCTTGGTGACTAATTGTGTTTTGAAATTGTACAGGTTTTAGTTCATTAACTTTTGTTTTTAAATGAGTTACAGTAACATCCTGTAACGTAAGGTTTCTATCGGACTCCTTCTTTTCCATGTAGTCTTCTAGAGGTGGAATATAGAGATAATTGACTTCTCTGGTTTTTGTTGTTGGGAATAGATGTTGATTCCATACCATGAGTTGACATCCATTTAATTGTATTAAATTTGTACCTTGAAGATACAGATGCCTTCGATGACCATTACAATTTTCCTCAATAAGGGTTGTATTTTGTGTGGTGATAATTAAGGTATTTTTTCTAATTTCTCTAATACCTGGTATTAATCTGGCAAAAATAACGGGGCATTGATTCTTATTTGTTAAAATTGTTTCCTCGGTTTGTGTTATATGTCGAATATGGTACAGAAGTCCTTTTTGGTTTTCACTTAGTTGCTCTATATCACTAGTTATTGTTGACGTGATGTTTTTTATTATGACAATTCGTTCGTTGAACTGATTTGTTATCATATGTTCATTTTCCTTTATAGCTTTGAGATAATTTTCAATTTCTTCGCGATCTTCATTATCCATTGTTCCAAATAATGTCTTTGCAATATTCCCGATTCCATTGATTATCCCTCTCTTACTACGCAAATTTTCATTGAAGTATATCAATCTTTGATTCTGTATCTGGATTAATTTTAACAGTTCGATGGTATTTTTGTAAATATATCCATCTGTAAACGTGGCTTCACTATGGTTGTACATTACTTTTGATGTTGCTTGTTCTTGAATCACCATAATCCCTTCTTTTAAATTTTCTAAATTAATTTTTAACTGAGTGATGTTACTGTGATATTGAAAATGAATGTAGGCATATTGTATGAACGCTTCACCATTTTTAATAGGAAGGATTGGCTGTTGTATTTGATTGATTATTACATTCGTTTGAGTCATTGCTACCGTCATTAGAATGAGTAGGATTTTCATCTGAAACAAATTGTTTTCGTTTCATTAAATTTTGATTTCGTACTTCTTGTACAATTTTATATATAGGTTGATTTTTGGGTGTTCTCCTTTTCGGAATTCTTTCATAACCTGGTGTTTGTATTTGTGGCTGTTCTTCTCTATTCACGTTATGTTTTTCTAACCATTTTTGTTGATTTTCCTTAAGCTTCACATTTATTTTATTGAATAAATCTTGAACTTCCTGTATGTATGTGTCATATCGATACTTATTACTGGACCTTATTTCTTCAATGTTGCCTCCTTGAAGTATACTGATTGGTGTATAATTTGTACCAGTGTGTATACTATTATTATAACTTATTAAACTAAGCTTTATTATTTCTTCCATAGGTTTTGTCCTGTTTTCCTCTTTTACTGTTCTTATAGTTTCAATCAATGTTGAATGCACTCTTTCTATTGGCGAGTTCGAATTTGGATTGTATGGTGTAACATAGTGTACTTCAAAACCATGAAGGTTGGCGAGTTCTTTCATGGCGGTTGCTGTGAATTCTCGCGCATTATCACTAGTAATTTTCTGTGGTATTCCAAACTTACTGAAGTAGTCCGTAAGATATTTTATGATGGTTATAGTATTTCGATCTTCTAACTTGTAGAGAGCAAGATGTTTAGAAAAACTATCAATTATTGAGAAATATTTTTCTTGTGGATTAATTCCAATAATGTCCATGTAAAGGTGTTGGAACGGGCGATTTCCCATTGGAGTTGGTTTGTACACTATTTTGTAAGGGTGTCTATCATATTTAGACTTGTTACAAATCTCACATACATTTATGTATTTGATTATCATTTCTTTCATATTAGGCCAATAGTATGTTTTACGGATCTTGTTATAATTTTCTTCTATACCCCTGTGATGTGTTTTACCTACGTGAGTATTTTTAATTATGTCTTCTTGTTCTTCTTTACTCGTTATATCTTCGACCCATTCTGTTACTTCTATTAATTTCAAATTTTGATTGAAATATTTTTTAATAATATTTAATATGGGTCCTCTTAATTTTTGATTCGCGAAGTATATAGCGTTGAGGTGTTTTAGGCTTAGATTTTCTTTTAGCTTGTTTGCTACGCCCTCTTCGTTCTTCAAAAGATTTTCGTTTGTTTGAATCAGAGTTTGATTCCTTTTGTTCCAAGGATTTCTTTTAGTTACTTGAAATCCTGGTCCTTCATGTATTATGATTTGGTATTTGTATGTATTTAGTAATTTTTCAGTAATTTTAGCTTCAGCAATTGGATTTTCCTCACTTGTATGTACAGTTTCATGATCATCTTCAGTATTATTTTCTAACTCTTCACGTATTTCGTCATAAATCTTTTGCTGTTCAGATGTTAATGGCTCATTTAATATTGTTTCAATCTCATCTTCAAAACTTCCAACATTAGCTATCATTGATACGTTGTCATTTTCTTCATTCAGATTTAGTTCCCTAATTCTGCTTAATGCGTCTGCGTTCGTGTTGATAGAGCCCTTTTTATAAGTGATTTCACAATCATATTCTTTCAGTTTGCACAACCATCGTCCTAATCTACTTCCTGGATCTTTAATATTATGCAGCCATTTAAGTGGTTGACGATCTGAATAGATTTTAAATTTTTGTCCATATAAATATGGGCGAAAATATTTGGTTGCCCATACTATGGCTAACAATTCCTTTTCTATGGTGGAATAATTTTCTTCTGCCTTGTTTAAAGTTCTGCTGGCGAAGGCGATTGGTTTATCTGACCCTATTGCACCTTGTGACAATATTGCACCGATTGCATACTGTGATGCATCTGTTGTTAGGTTAAAAGGTTTTGAGAAGTCCGGGTATATTAAAATTGGATCATTTGTCAATATGGTTTTACATTTTTCAAAACTTTCCACATATTGTTTATCGTCGATCTTTAGCTTCACACCTTTCTTTAAATATTTGGTCATTGGTTTTGTTAATCTAGCGAAATCTTTTATAAATTTCCTATAATAACCTACCAGTCCTAAAAACGACTTAATTTCTTTTGTTGTTTTGGGTAAAGGAAATTTTTTTATACACTCAATCTTCTTGGGGTTTGGTTTAATTCCACTTGGTGTAATTATGTGTCCTAAAAATTCCGCTTGTTTGTGAAGAAATTCACTCTTATCTAGTTGAATTTTCATGTTGTTTTTTCGCAATTTGTCGAATATATTTTTTAAATTCTTTATGTGCTCTTGCAGTGATGTAGAGTACACAATGATATCGTCCATATAAACTAAACAACCGTTTCCGATCAGTTCTCCCAGTACATTATTCATACACCTCTGGAAAGTTGATGGTGCATTTTTTAATCCAAATGGCATCCGCGTGAATTCATAGTGTCCGTTGTCCACTGTGAATGCTGTTTTTTCCACAGAGTTTGGATGAACTTGTATTTGATGAAAACCGCTTGTCAAGTCCAGAGTGGTAAAATAATTGCATTTACCAAGTTTATCAAGAATATCGTCAATATTAGGTAGTGGATATTTATCATCAATGGTCTTAGAATTTAAATTTCGATAGTCAACAACCATTCTCCATTTTTGTTTTCCCGATGCGTCTAATTTCTTCGGTACTATCCATACTGGACTAGACCATGGTGAATGACTAGGTTGAATAATACTTTTTTCTAAGAGATCGTCTATTTGTTTTTTTATTTCTACTTTGTGAATTGGTGGATACCTGTATATTTTTGAATGTACAGGTATTTCATCCGTTGTCCTGATCTCGTGTTTGACTTGATTATTGAAGGATAATTTAGAATTTGGCATATACAATATCTCACTGTATTGATTAATTAATATGTGTAATGATTTCTTTTCTTCTTCATTTAGGTGATTGGTACGAATTAAGTCGAATCCATTCTCAATTTTTGTGTTGGTGTATAAGTCATTAACCTCAATATTATAATTTTCAATATCTTCCAATATTGTTCTCTTATCAAATGTTATTAGTGTTGGAAATTCGTTGGTGTTAATTATCTCACAAGAATATTTACCATCTTTAACTTGTACTACGCTTTCTGGGATCTTGATTCCATTTTTGAATGTTTCTTTTAATAAATATTCACCATTTTCGTTGTTGGTCCATATGTGTACTATTTTGATTTCTTTTGGAGATAATTCCACTTTTTGT
>JAJEOX010000013.1:97500-149878 GCA_020740385.1 Mylabris phalerata
TAATTAATTTTATATAATTACCGCTACAAGTGTTTTTTAGAAGATTTCCTAAAATCGATTCCATTTTTTTTAAACCAATAAACATACATTTTGTGAAATATAACATTCATCTGATGTTTAATGTCGGCACTCTTTTTGTACATATATTTTTTTTAGTTACTGCTTCTAACTAAAACACTTGCGATTATTTTCGTAGAAGTAATATAGATAATATGAATTTGTTTCCTAACTATTAGCTAATAAGTATAATGTTAATGAAATTTTTATTTACGATTTTATTCTAGAATTCAGTGGATAATTGTTTTATTAGTTAATGACCGGGAAAGGAGGTGGATTTTATTGACATTTATTGATTATCAAATGACCAAATGACCAGCTTGTTACAAAAATTCATATTTCAAAAACTATTGCATTTAAATACAGTAGAACATCGATTATCTGAGTTAATGCGGGGGGAAGGTATCTCGGATAATCAAAAACTTGGATTATACGGAGTGCTTCCATTTTACGATTTTTTTTTCGTTTTGGTAGACATGGTCAGAAAATTTAGAAATACTGACTGAATCTTATTAAAGATATAGGAGAATGCCAGTACAGTATTACAACTTTTAACAGACGTATGATAAACCTGTCGCGACAGGAGCCGAATCAGCAAAACTCGGATAAAGCGGAATTTTCCACATCGGTAGTTCGAATGATACGGAAGACTTTTAAAAGTCGAGCTCGGATAATGCGTAACCTCGGATTATCTGGGTTCTACATTGTAATTCATAATTTAAATAGTACGTAGTATTTTCTGCCAAACATTACAGAATTTTTTCTTCATAAATGCTTTACAATAACAGTGCATCTAAATTATAAATTTTATCACATATGTTAGTATTGCCACCACTATCAACATCAGTAGTATCACTGCATGTTACATCTCAATAGAGGGTGTCCCACCGAAAAGGGCACCTCCCTTTTAACCTCTTTATTTATGAATCGATTTTAACAAAATTCAGAATAGAAATTCTAATGACTTTAAACTTTCGTTTGGTGATGAATTATAATTTTTTTCTTTTTTAACTTTCGAGATCTGCAATTAAAAATTTTTATTATAAAGAATTTTGATAAAAATTTTATGAATTTTAAATTTTCATGCGGACCAAACTTCTTTAGGCATGATTTTTTAACTAGTTTCGCTTTAAATTATTTCAAAATTTGTCTTCAAATTAATTAAAAATGTTCGTTGTTTTATTATAAAATACTGGTAACCATGATGCTGCGTTGCCAAAATCAGAAGTGGAACTTTATAACAATTGGCCCCGGTGCTAATTTTACAAATTGGCCCCCTCTTTCCTATCTTCACAACAAACAAAAAGTCAAAATTATTTACAAAAATTTTTCCCCCCGCGCTTTTTTCTCGGAAAACGAACTAATAAGTTCATCAATGTCTATCATTCGTGCTTTTTCATTTTCGATTGAAATGACAGCAAGTCCACTAAGTCTTTCCTGTCCCATACTGCTTCTTAAATAGTTGTTTATCAATTTTAACTTTGAAAATGTCCAAAAAAAGTGTAGTTTTTCTATAAAACCGTAATAGTTCCGTAATTCGTGCGCATTTTTAACATAGTCGTTGAGAACCAGGTTAAAGTTATGAGCCGCACAATGTATACAGTGCCCGTCACCTTGTAGTCAAACCGCCCAAAACTCCTATTAATTGTCGAGTGATTAGAATCAAATTTTAAGAATTTATAGGAGTGTCCCTGGTGCATATGTCAGTGAAAGTTGGACCATCTAGCTCATTGGGAAATGAGTGATATCAAATCTCACTTTTGAATACGCAACAATCGGCAAGAGGGTTTTTCACACATTAAGGCTCCCCTAACGCTGTATTTTTCAATAAGAGTAAATTTATTTCTGCTTTTACAGTCACAATTTTCAATTTGAAGAAAAGGTCACCAGTTGAAAATGTTGAGCACATTTATACCGAGGGAAAATAACCTATTATTTTTCAAAATTTTCCATCAAATTTGAAAAAAGCGGAAAATTGTGAAATACCAATTTCCGGGATTACGCTTCTAAATTAATTTTTTTTTGAATGTATTTTACATCATTTTAAAGAGGAGATAAATAGAAGGGGCAATTAATATCTAGTTTTTTGATTAGTCCTATCGTTTTCCCACAATTGCAATTTAAAGAAAATAAAAACAGCAACTATTGGAAGGAAATTTGCCGTAAAATTAGCGCCATTCCGTGAGGGTGAGATGGAGGTAGAAGATAGAGGGACCAATCAGCGTTTGAAGAAATGTAGGGGAATACACTTCAGTAGTATTGCCAAGTTGTACATAATTTCTAAAATTGTTTACCGAGTAATTCATGATATTTATTTTAGAATATGAAAATCTTACAACAAATTAGCAATTAATGTTATAATAATATAAAAAAATGGAAATGAAGCTTTTATTTGAATTGTTGAGCAGATATTTTCAATTTTTTTCTTATACAATTTCACAAATTTGTAGGTATCAGTGAGCTTGGCAACACTGAGTTCACTAAACTGTTTTCCCAAAATTGAACTCAGTGCTGGAAATTAAAAACTTTTTTATTTTATTTTATCAAACATTGGTTCTTAATTATAATAAGCCAATAATTTCATTGATAAAAAAGGGAAATGGAATTTGTTTGGATTTAAAAATTGTTTCTATATACATATACATATAACCTCATTGATTAATTAATTACTACATTTATTCATCCATTCATTTAATTTTAAACAGTTTAGACTAAACCGATTAGCACTTTGAAAAATATTCTACAGGGGATGTATGTCCTTTATAGTTATTATTCAGAATAAGACGAAGACACATATAAATGAAATAGACATATAAGATTACAAATTTGTAACAGAATTCGACCCTCTGGTGCCTGAATCATTACTTTCCCTTTTATTGAGACATACAAAATTTTAAAATATTTCTTTGGTGCTATTTTTGTTTTTTCAATATTTTTCCATTCCGTCTAACTTGCCTTATGCTTACAACAATTAATTATTTTGGCGGGGCAAATATAAATTTTATACTACAACCTCCACATAAACATTTTGCTAGATATACCAAAGAATGCACATATCTATATAATCATACATAATAAATGTACCGTAAATTATAACAACCAAACAGTTTCTTTTTCAAATACATATGCAAAATAACAAAATTTTGAATTATGCCAAATTATTGTTTTTTACGTAAACATTATATTGAAAGAAAAAACTGCAGATATCAAGTTCTGTATTTGAATAACAACTATTAATCATTATAGATAGAAAATTTATAGTAATCTAAAGTTTTGGATTTTGACTAGGTGTTTGATTGTACATATTCATTTCATTTTCTCTTATGTGGTAGTCTAACGTGTTTAGATATATTGTAATATCTATAGACGCGAATTTCCGTGAAATGAATTGAAGTTTACAAACTTCTCTAAATTGATAAAAACATTTTCTTTAATGAATAGTTTTAGTATTCGTGCCTCATTGTCAGTTTATTCAGCGAATCAAGAACACATAGCTACAATATACAACAGATAATTGGAAAGCAAATTGAAATTATTTCACGATAGAATTCGAAAAAAGAACCTGCCCACATAAATTATTAACCATAGAAATAGGATAATTTATAATAGTTTCCAGATGTGGAGAAAGGCGCATCTTTTGTAAAACAGGTGATTTTACATGGAATTCCCACTATTTACCGTTACGAAATAAAAATTTTAAGAAATCCCAATTGAAAATTTATGTAATGCAAAAAGCAAATGAGAAAGAAAATAATAGTTGCAATATTAAATATTAGAGTCAACCGAAAATTCAAGTAACTACTTCCCGTCCCCCCATCACAGGACGAAGACCGCCGAACACCTGGCTCCCCCCTCCAGACGTACAGTCCACTTCAAAACCACTCGATCCATCTGCGCCACCCAGTATAATAAGAGTTTGTTTTCACTGTCAGTTTAAGCTTAATAATTAACTTTTAAATGATAATGAATTAACAATGTAGGTAATATTCATCTTTAAAAAATAATTCAATAATTTTCATTTCAATAATAATAATAATAATTCAACAATAATTCAATAATTCAATAATAATTTTCACTTGAGCTTATTATCACGTCAGTTGCACAGTCCATAAAATGCCTGTAAAAGTTAATTTTGTGTGCCCTAAATGAAGGGACAAACACAGTGAAAACGATGAATGTGCTTATTGTAATATAAAGGAATAGGTTAACAAAGACGTCCATAAATATTTAAGGTTGGAAGAGAAGATGGATAACTAATTTTCTGACGATTCCGATGATTCGGGGTAATTCTGAATGAAAAAATTAGATAGGAATTGAACGTTAAAGAGATAATAATTGAGAAATTTACCAATGAGTAATTGTTGTCATGCGAAATGTTTCTTGCCTTGACTTTTCACAATTATTAGGAATTAAGATACAGAAGGGTTTTTCTATCAGTTTTGAGTCGTAATGTTCCGAATGGGTTTCATAAAATAGTACGACAATTTAAAAGGTAGTGTTTTTTATGTCATTATAACCCATTGAAGATTTAACGCCAAATATATTCAAACGTTCATTCGTCATTCACCAGAGTCGCTAGATGTTCAAATACATATCTCATTGAGATACATGCAAGTTATAAAGATTGCATTTCATAATTGATTTTCATTCAAGCGAAAGTCTTGATTTATTCAATTTCAAACTAAATGTAGATCGTATGTTTGTTCCCTTATTCTTATCTTGCTGCAAGCACATAAACAATCATGTGTTTATGATTTTCGCTGGAGGAATAATAAAACACCAAATTGGGTTTTTTGATACGGCTTTTTTATCGTTTCAAGGAATTTGTTCTTTTGGATTTCATCATATTGAT
Organism: Mylabris phalerata; assembly: GCA_020740385.1. Taxonomy (NCBI): domain Eukaryota; kingdom Metazoa; phylum Arthropoda; class Insecta; order Coleoptera; family Meloidae; genus Mylabris; species Mylabris phalerata. The sequence goes on from JAJEOX010000013.1 coordinate 102,410, forward strand.
TTTCTTCAATATTTGCAAACTGTTAGGGTGATAAGGAAATTCGTGTTCTGATTTATTATAAAGGGTGTCCCAATAAGAGCGCCGAATTAAATTTTAAAGAAAAATATTTATTTTTTGAATTAAGCATACATTTTAATTTCAACATAAAGAAAAGTAGTTCCGATTAAACGTGAAATACAACATCAGGTAAATGTTTACCACGAAAGCTCTGGCATAGGGTTGTTTGTTCTTTTGTTGAAATTTTGAATAACGTTTTCGCATAAATGTGGCTGTATTTCACGAATAACGCGCGATATTTCCTCTTTAAGATGTTCAGTTGAACATCTTAAAGTTTTTCAGGCTTGTTCGCATACACCTTTTCCTTCACATAGCCCCAAAGAAAAAAGTCCATCGGTGTTAGATCGCACGATCTTAGAGGCCAATGTTGATCACTAAATCGAAAAATGACACAACCTGGAAACTAGGTCTGCAGTAACACCATTGTTTCACTTGTTGTGTGGCAGGTCGCACCGTCTTGTTGGAAAAACATGATAGTCCAGTCGAATTAGCATATTTTGAGACGAAAAAAAATTGTTGACAGGATTAACGCAGTTGGAAATGGTAAAGGAGTGTATAATAAACGTAAAAATAAATAAATGTGTGAGCAGGGGCGTTTCCGTTTTGGCGTAGAAAAGATCAAATTACAAATGTCTTTAAAAACCTCGAAAATGTAGTTTTATCTATTTATTAATTGCTAATATCAATATAAAATAAATTTTTTTATCAAGTAATGAAACTAAGGATCTTTTGTATTTTTTTCATTAAATTGAATGATGTAATTAGTTTTTAACAATTATTTAAAAATTTCAACAAATGATTAACATTTAGTAAAACATTGATCGTTGCAAGTAATTTTTTGATTTTTTCAATTTTTTAGCATGTTTTTAAATTGGGACTATTTTTTATTTTTATTTTATAAGAAAGTATAATTCAAAACGAAAAATTTGAGACTCGAAAGAAGTCTGTACGATAATTTTCTGAAAGACAAATTCCATTTGAAAAATATTTTGTTGGGTCAAAAAATGCAATTATCTCGGAAGCCTCTTAATTTTTTTATCGGAAAAAATTTGTGGATATTTCAGATACAAAAAGGTATAATTTCACCAAGTTTCGTCAAAATAAAATTATTTTGGTGGAAATAAAACAAAAAACTCAAAAAGCAGTTTTTCGTATGTTACTCGGAGATTTTGAGGTTATGTGAAAAAATCATTAATACAGAAGTTGTAGATTTTTTTATGATCGACAACTTTTCTATTGTGCACTTTTTTCTCCGACGCAATCATGGAAATCGCAATCCCAATCAAAAAATTACCTACTTCATCCTCCCACGCCAAAACGGAAACACCCCTGCTCACGCATTTATTTTTTTTATGTTTATTATATGCCTCTATACCATTTCCAACTGCGTTCATCCTGTTGACAATTTTTTTTTTTTTTGTGAAAGTGCAATTTGATTGGACTATGTCCTCCACATCAATTACATTCAATTATGGGCACAAAAACTCCGTTAACGTTTCGCAATACCGTACACCATTAACAGTTAGCGTATTTCCACTCGGATTTCCAAAGAAATACGGCTGGAAATAATGATTTTCTTTGAAAAATCTGCATTGATTTGATGATGTTCCAACACCCAATCAGAAAATCCACGGCGCTGCGGATGGTCGCTTGGCTTGATTTCTTTCACCAGTTGAACCTTGTATGCGTGAAAATGCAGATCATTTACCAAAACATTTTGCAAAGTGCTTCTGGAAATGTTTAATTCTTGAGCACGATGCCGAATGGAAGTTCCTGGATTCTCGGCTACAGATTTCCTTACTGTGGCTATATTTTCGAGTGACCGACAAGGACGACGACGAACAATGATCTTCAGATCCATCAGCGAAAAATTGGTCTCAAATTTTTTAATTAAACGTCTCACTGTCAATTCATTTGGCGCATTATTGCGACCGAAAACTTGACGTAATTGGCGAACCGTTTTCGCAAAACATTCACCATTTTTATAATATGTTTTTACAATAATTATACGTTGTTTGAATACTTCTCCATATTCTTCAATCGCGTGGTCTACACGTGACAGCTGTCAAAAAAAACTCGTACAACTCGTATTATCAAAATGGCAGCAAATTTAAATCCGACACTCTTGTTGGGACACCTTTATAACTCATGTTTGGGTAAAAGTATTGAACACCCACGAGAATAACTTTAGGTTGCTTTTTATTAGTAGGCATTTAATATTTAGTTGTGCCAATGTTTGGTTTAACACATTTACCCCTACGACATTTTCTTACTTTGTCTGCTAAGAGTACTGCGCTATATCACGGATATTTTTGATCTGAAAAATAGGAAAAAAATCAGTGCACTAGGGCTGGGTAAAAAGAAATCTACTTTTACGTGAACTTCGAGACTTTATTTAACATGTTTATGATTGATCGATTTTGGTCGAATGTGCACCGTTTTTGTTCTATGATTTATTGTCATTTTAAAGTAGCTTCATAATACCTTTCTTGGTCCTTATTGACGAAAACTCTAGTAATCAATTTTCACAATTTTATCTTGATGTTAGTTTATTATCAGTAAGGAAGTTTTGCAATGCAAGAAAAATGTGATCAACTTCGCAACCAAGCTCCCGGAGTTTCTGGTGAGTCTCAATAGACGTGTATGGCCTGAGGTCCTGATGGAACGCAACACCTCTCCTGTTAGCCAATTCTGGCCGTTTATGGTCAATCAATAAGTTTAAACGGTTCAGTTGTTGACAGTAGAGATTCGAACCTAGTGTTTGGCAATAGGCAAGTTGCACATATGCTTCAGCGCCATCTGCTGGAAACACCACAATTATCGCTAGTAAACAGAAATAACGAATAACGTATGACATTACGTAAAATGTAGTAAAAGCTGTTAATTTCTATAATAATTAAGGTATACGCGGTTATACGTAATACTGGTAAGATGTAGAGAATTAATTATACATCTGCGTAGTAGTGTAACATTTACAGCTTTTAGATATGGAATGGGTGCGATCAAAAAATTCGAAAATCAGTTGTTGTGTTGTAGGATGTCACAATGCATATTACAATACTGATACTTCAGTAAAATTTTATAATTTTCTGAAACAATGGCATGAACAAGAGCGAATAAATATTTGCATACAGAATGTAAAGAGAATTAAGTAAGCAAATGACGATAATACCTGTATTTATCTGTAGATTCATATAGGTTATGTAACATAGTCATGACAGATAATAACTATTATTCTTATTTACATAAGCTTTCAAGGGTTTTCTTTTTAGTGTTGAAACAGGAAAGATATGGATACCTAAAGAACATCATAAAATTTGCAGTGCCCATTTTATTGGGAATTTTAAAAGTAACCATCCTAACAGCCCTTCATATAACCCCTCATTATTCCCGAAGGTAGCGTTAATAATTAAATATGTGTTTACATAATTATGCTACAAGTATACATTACCTTACAGGATTACAAATAACGGTGAAGGTGTCAGCTTGTGCGGAAAATCGTTTCCACAGAATACAAAATCGATTGGCTTCTGCTTCAAAATCATGTGATCAAACAGTGGTAGTTTCTTTAGAGGATAATAATAATCAACATAGTATGTTAGAAACTGTTAACTGAAAAAAAACAGTAATGACATTGATTTAAGTTCAAGTTAATTTTGGTCCATTATTTATATTTGAATGTAATATGGAGTATTCTAAAGAAAATAATACAAGTACCGCAAAGACTCAGGCCTTGATAATTAAAGAAAAAGATGTATTATTTTTAGGAACAGTCGACAAATGCGTTGGAAATGATGATATAACAGAATGCATCGGTTTTCATGTTTTTAAAACAATTAAAGATTCAAAAGAATTAAAATCATTAGTAGGATTGACTTTGGATAGATTTTTACTACTTTTAAGGTGACAAGGTAGTTGTTAACATTTTAACCGGCGAAAATGTGAGTTTGTAACTTGCGATTTCTCGCTCGTCCTTGGAACTACGACAATCGGAAATTGATTTTTGAAAAGGGCATTCCTTATAGCCACTCACAGTTTTTCCGTTTTTCAAAATGTTGACGAAAATTTGAATTACAGACGAAAATCTAACAACATGTTTTTATCGTATTTTTGGACAATTTCTTATATTTTCTCTTATAACTTGACCAATTGTGATTATTTTGCAAAAATGCTCATACCGTTAGATAGCAAATAAAAAATACTTTTCAAATATTCAAGAAATTTTCCGATTCCACCATCAGTTTTCCGGAAAATTAAGAAAACTTCTGTACGCTACAACAAATTTTTTCTACAGTTTTTATTTTACAGCATTGATCAACCACTCAATCGAATGCTGATACAAAGGCGGAGTGCAAGATGAAGCCCTTTTTTTGAAATTTTGAAAATTGCCTGAGTTATCGTGGAAAAACCAACAGGTTTTTCTGGCATTGTTTTCACTTATTAAAATTGATTATTTTGCTTTGAAATACATCTGGTTAAGTAGATAATTTTGTTTTTCGATTGATGCATTATTGTTGTAAAAAATGTTGATCTCCCGAAGAATATTGAGTGGAAATCCAGCGTCGTTATTTTACAAAGATTGCCCGCGTTACACGTAAACAGTGCGGGTTTGCCTAATCGAAAGTTTGTGGAATCATCGAATCATCCAAAGCGAGACACACAATTCGATTTGACAAACGCGCACTGTCTACCAGTATGGCGGGTTATCTTACTTGATAATCCACAAACAAAGAGACTGGATTTTCTTTCCATTTTCTTTGAAAAATCAACACTTTTTACAAAAATAGTAGGTCAATCGGAAACAGGACAAAATTATCTACCTAACAGTATGTATGTCAAAGGAAAATAATTAATTTTAATTAGTGAAAACAATGCCAGAAAAACCTGTTGGTTTTTCCGCGATAACTCAGACAATTTTCAAAATTTCAAAAAGAGGGCTTCATCTTGTACTGCGCCTTTGGATCAGCTTTCGAATGAGGGGATGATCAATGCTGTAAAATAAAAGCTGCAGAGAAAAACTTGTTGTAGCGTACAGAAGTTTTCTTAATTTTCCGGAAAACGAATAGTGGAATCGGAAAATTTCTTGAATATTTGAAAAGTATTTCTTATTTGCTCTCTAACGGTACAAGAATTTTTGCAAAATAATCACAATTGGTCAAGTTATAAGAGAAAATATAAGAAATTGTACAAAAATACGAAAAAAACATGTTAGATTTTCGTCTGTAATTCAAATTTTCGTCAACATTTTGAAAAACGGAAAGACCTGTTAGTGGCTATAAGAAATGCCCTTTTTAAAAATCTATTTCCGATTGTCGTAGTTCCAAGGACGAGCGAGAAATCGCAAGTTACAAACTCACATTTTCGCCGGTTAAACTGTTGACGACTACCTTGTCCCCTTAAGTTTTCTCACAAGTGCTCATGAAAATTGTAAATTAATTAGGGAGGACAGATTGCTGCTGTTCCTAATGAAACTGAAACTTTGAAAATTATACACTGCGTTAAGTGTTGTTAAATGAATTAGTTCAAAAAACTAAAGCAACGATCTTTGGGCCCGATCGAATGGTAATTAACCAAACAATGCCAAAAGCTTTTAAAAAGAATTATCCCCAATGTCTAGCAATAATTGATTGCACAGAAATAACTGTACAACAACCTAAAAAAGTTGATGAACGAATTTTTAATTGTTCTCAGTAAAAAGGGAATTTTACCACAAAATTTTTGGTTGCCGTTACTCCTACGGGTTTTATAAGTTTTGTTTCAAAATGCAATGGATGTCGCTCCAGTGATACATATATTACCAATGATTGTGGTTTTTTAAATCTCCTAGAATCTAATGACGTCATACTAGCAGATATAGGATTCCCAGGAATGAAATGCCGTGATGACGTTATTCTTGTTATTCCTCCATTTGTCCATGATGGACATCTTACGTTTGAAGAGGTGGAAGAAACATACACAATAGCCAGTGTAAGAATTCACGTAGAAAGGTCCATACAGCGAATAAAAACTTACAATATTTTGCAAAAAATCCCATACAATTTATTTCTTTATTTAGAAGATGTGGTTCATATGTGTTGTACATTAACAAATTTACAACCGCCAACTATAAAAGACCAAGTTGAGGATGACGATGATGATTAAATAAATTTGAAATTTAAGTTAGACCTAATTTTTATTACGTAAATAGCAAAAGTCTATTTGCTGCCAAAAACAACTTATTTAATAAGTAATAACAATGGTTTGTAATTTCCAAACAAATATAATTGTGATATCTTGAAACAATTTTAAATTAATTTTAATGAATCGATCTTTTGAAAAATTTTATTTGTGTGTCTCTAAAATCTGACAATTTTTACCCCTAAACATAAGAAATCAAAACTCAATGGAAGTGCACTGTTAGATTACTTACTACTTTTTTTGTTTTTTAATACCGACAATGTCTACATGTACAGACATAAATGTATGTATTTATGAAAATGATATAGAATATTTGAACTTGGAATATTTTCTAAAGATTTTATATTCCTGAAATTGAAAACTGACTTGAGTTTTTCCATAAATCAATTAAAACCGACAATATAGGAAATATAGGTGCCTATTTTATTGTGACAATTTTTTATTTATATTCTAAATACTTGGCATATTGTAGCCGTGCCAAAGGCTCCTAAGCAATCCCATGGCGTGTGAATTTATTACTGAACATCCTTGGGTAAAAATATTTTTTGCTTTTTTCTGCCCATCCGCCCCCTTTGTTCGTACCATTCGTACCATTTTTAGAAATGGTAAGCTCTCGAAGTGGTGACCCTAAATTTTCTTTCCACTTGCAATTGATTTTTATTAATTAATGTTTTCAAACATACATTCGTTGCATTACAAGGAAAATTTTGATTGAATGTTTGTAAATAATAGGGTGAAACTATTTCAATGTTTTGTTTGTATAAATCTTTCAATACAGTCGACGCAACTTGCCCCAGAAAAAGTTGTTTAATACTGTCATAAAAATTTGTCATATGAGGTGGAATGAGTTGTAAGTTTGACAAGACCCTAAAACATGCAAACACAAAAACAAAGCAGCAATGGGAACTCAACATTACAAAATGAACATATCAATTTTGTAAAATTACTGGGCCATGATGATGCGGCACTAATATACAATATTTATACAACCTGATTTGAGGCTTTGTTTGCTCTTCATGTCCTAGCATATACTGCAACATCGATGGTGTTTCAAGTGATACCATGTCCTTATGGACTTGTATAGGAGTGAATACTTTTGAAACCTTTGTGGGTTCAAAAATATTTGCCCATGTTTGGCCCTTACAGTACGACGACCTTTTCGGCATTGCGTTTAGTCTGATGTGCATAAAACACCCCCAAAAATCCACAGGTTTTTACAATCTCCATTCTAAAAAACAAAAAGTTGAATTAAAACTAATTAAAACTTTAAAATCATATTAAAACACAAACATAGTTCAAAACACAGTACAAAATAAATCGAAAAACAAAATATTATATTTTTAAACCATGAATCCATCTCAAATATGGGATAATATTTAACAAAATTAATAAAATAAAAACTCAAAATCAAATCCCATATATTAATTACAAAAATATTTGGATTATACGTATTTCGGGTTTAAATACCCATCATCAATTCCTTTTTTCATAGACTTTTTTCAATACCAATGAATAATAATAATTTCAATTTTGAACTTAATACTATTCAATATATATCTAAAATTAATAAATTTCCAAAATTTATAATTGGTAAACTTTTTAATAAATTTAAACATAAATTTATTTTACATTCAATTACAACTCTAGAACCAACTTCAAAATTAAAAAAACAATTTTCATTCAATTCCATATTTAGGACCTATTTCATTATTGTAAAGAAAATTCTAAAACCTTTTAATATTAACATTGTTTTTAATACTTCATTAAACATCAAAATTTTAACTTCAAATAAAGATATTTTACCAAATTTAGAAAAATGTGGAATATATAAATTATCTTGTAATTGTGGAATCTTTTATATTGGTAAAACCATTAGAAATTTCAATATTCGTAAAAAAGAACATTTAAAATGTATTTCTAGTTTGAATATGAACAAATCAAATTTTGCAAAACAGGTTATTACATCAAACCATAATTTTGATAAATTTTCAATTTTATATATTCAAAATAAGAATATAAATCTCGATTACATTGAACAATTTTATATTACATCCTTTAAAAAATCAAGTAATACAGAATTAATAAATGAAATGACAGAATTTAATTTCAAATTTTTTAAAAATTTGAAATTTGAATTTTAATTTTATCTCAATTTATCTATTACTTTTAAATATTTTACATTATTTATTTTATAAAATTAATTAACAATTTTTGTTAATTTTTGGTAAGAAATTTTAAACAAAATGTTAAAAACCAAATTAATAACTTCAACATATATAGGACCTGATGATGGGTATTTAAACCCGAAATACGTATAATCCAAATATTTTTATAATTAATATATGGGATTTGATTTTGAGTTTTTATTTTATTAATTTTGTTAACAAAATATTAAGTACAAAATATTAAATACAAAGTACAAAACTGTTCAAAATTTAAAAATATTGCACTAACATCACAATACACAATACGCTTGTAGGCAACCTGCCTATATGAAAGCAACTCATAATAAATGGTTCCTTGCCAGTCCCACCAAATGCACAGCAGAATCGCCCTGGCCGTTAATTCTGGTTTGGCCACCGTTTGAGCTGATTCACCGCGTTTTGACCACAATCGTTTTCACGTAATGTTGTCACCGATTATTATCTAGTCACCATCACTTTAAGAATGGGTCAGTTTCATTTGGTTTGGCCAGGGCTGTGCAGATGGAAATTTGTTTTTTGTGTTAATTGGTGAATCACCTAAGTATCGAGCTTCTTTTTAAATCTGACTTTGTGTAAATGAAAAATTAAATAATTGAAAATTGATAATTGTTCTATTTTACCAAGGACTTTATTTAACGATTTAGTATACTAGTTTCGGTTTTCTTAAAAAACCATCATCAGTACCAAATCAATAATAATAATACCAAAATATTGTGTAGGTCGAAAACTATAAAAACTCAATAGAGAAGCTGATATCATATGAGTGATATCAGCTTCTCTATTGAGTTCTCTAATTCATTTTCTTCTGCATTTTGTGATTTTTCTCTTGTTTGATTTGACTCTTTGTTTTCTTCATTATTGTTGTCTTCTTTTACAAATTGTTTTTCAACTTCAGCTCTTTAAACATAATAAAACCGTTGATTGATTGATTTATTTAGTAAAGATTGTGCTCCTGAAATTTTTGTCTGTGGGAATCAAACAGTTTCATATGAATTAGGAAAATTTCAGGGCTCTTTAGAAGTCGGGGCCGCAGGCGTGCGCTTGGTGCGCCTGCCGTCAAATCCGCCACTGTAAGTCACTGTGTTTGCAAAAAAAATTCCATGCCTATCCCCGTGCATTACATCAATGTGATATGGACTAAATATGTGATTTTCATTCAAATTACCTCTTAATTCCAGGGGCGGACTTAGGCTATGACCTTTGGAGGGGCTACCGCATAATAATAAATTTCACTAGCAGTACATATTAGATGGTGAAAAATTGAAGTACTCCTCTCTCCTTATTGAGTGCTCTAGGGTCTTTAAAAGAAATAAAGAGAATAAAAAAATATGTACAAAATGATTATTATAAAAAAATGAAAGGTAAAGTTATTACAAAGTCAAAAATATTGATTTCCTTTACTTAATATTTGCTCTACAGTCAAGTTAATTAGAAAAATAATTTTTAATACTACAAATGACTTATTGATAACAAATCACAGTTTAATTAACAAAAAATTTTCATACATAGAATAAGTTTCCACATTTTTTGGAAAAAAATCTAGTGATTTTTTTAACCATCATTTACTTTATATCTCGAGAGGTATTTTTCGTGTACCTTTTTTACAAAATATGTTCAGTACTTCTTCTAGATCCACTGACTTTACCAGTTCATGAGCCACCGACGTTCTTGTCCAAATATTTATGCGTTTCATTGCTGAAAACGACCGTTCGCAAGTTGCTGATTTTACGGGTAGACTAAGGGCAACTTGCATCAATTTATAAAGGTTTGGGAAGATGGAAAATTTGACCTTCTGTTTTATCTCATTAATTAAGTTAGAAGTGCTTGGAAGCATCATGTTTTTGAATACCATCATTTCGGCTTTTAATACTTCCTTATTTATACTGAATAGCTCTGCATATTTATTAAGAACACGAGGCCTGTTTTCAAAATTCATTTTAATAAATTCATCTATCCCGGGTGCTTATATTCAGGGTCGTTCCATCTGATTGGTCGGGGGTTCTGCTGAGAGGGAGACGGTGGCCGTGAGTAGGTAGTTCCAGGTCGTACAGGGTGTTGCGGGTGGTGCTATTCTGGTGGTCGCTTGGGAAAGCTCGCGTATTGGTGGTTGCATGTTACAATATTTAAATTATAAAGTAAGTGAAATATATGAAAAATTTCATTTATTTTTTAAATTAATACTATTTTAAAAAATTAAAGCAAGTAAAATTATAAAATAAATGAAATAATTGAAAAATTTCATTTACATTTAACCCTTTGCACTCCAGCCTAGTAATGCATAGAGGCTACCAGCAACTCCAGTACTATATTAGTTCCAAGTACATACCTATGATGTAGAAGAAAAATAGAGTCGTTTCAATAAAACAAAATTTTTATTTCTTGGCTATTTTATAAACAAAACATATTCTAACTTATATTATAAAAGAAAAACAAATTTTAGGGCTTAAAATTTCTCAAAGTGTGATATCTTTCGAAACAATTGCCCATATGCATTCGCGGTTTACCGGGACAAGTATCACAGTATTCCGAAGTTTCGCGTCTTTGTCCTTTTTCCTGCCTATTAGAACAAACAATACAATCTCTTTTCTTGCCTTTTCGCAATATGTGCAGTTTTTTGTTCAGTCTTGTTTCAGTTGCTGAAGTGGAAGGTCTTGATCGATCTTCGCGGAATTCACCTACAAATTGATCGACTAATCTCTTGACGAACTTCAAATGGGACTGTGGTTTTTCGTTCTTGCTTTTTTTACACACTTATATAAAATGTATGCATTTATTGCAGACATCTCCATTCCCCAAAAGAACATCTTCCTCCACCACTTGAGAGATTTTCTTAGAAAACAAAATGATGATGCGTAGTGATCAGCGCGATCAACAGCACCCATTGAAGCCGTGTAGTTAACAACAATTTTTGGCTTTTTCACATTTTGTTGTTCACCTCCTCTTACAAATCTGGTTTTTGTAATGAATTCAGCGCTATCACTGGTGCTTATCAGCGTAATCACCCTTTTATCTTTCCAAGACAATATCATCGTTCTTCCCTTTTTGTAAGCGATCGATTTATTTTCACCGAATTTGGGTTTCTTTATTGGATCAGGTATGCCCTTGCGATTGAGTTTTATTGTACCTGTTAGATAGCATTTCATTTGTAATAATTCTTCCGCCAGGACAATGCTAGTGTAATACCTATCTGTATATATATGGTAACCTTGTGCATCTGGTACGTTCGACAATAAATTGTTATACAGGTGCAATGAAATTCTAGTACTGACAGGCAATTGAGGTTTTATAAGATTATCGGAGGAAATACTACCATAATGTGGTAGAATATTGTACATATACCCAGTTTCTGAGTCAGCCAAAACGTATATGCGTATGCCCCATTTTGTAGGCTTATTTGGATTGAAGGTTATAAAACTAATTTTACCTTTGAATTTTATTACCGATTCGTCGACACATATATCTTGTCTTGGTACAAAATATTCCGCAAATTTTGAATTGATATATTCCATAAAATTACTGACCCGTTGAATCCGTGTTCTGATGTCTGTTTGTTGCTGATTAACTGTTTTTAAATGTAACATCCAAAATAATTGGTTAAATCTGCTTCTAGCGAACACATCAGAAAAAAATGGTATTTTGGTATTTGCACTAGTAGACCAATAATCTTGAACATTGGGAAAACCACAGTTCCCATATTCAAAATTACACCGATAAAGGCCCAAAATTCCTCCTTATTTGTGTCGCGCCATGTATGCCATATAGAATCTTTGGAAAGAGTTTTATTGTTCAATTTATTCTTGGCGTAACTATTTGTTTCTGACAGTATTTCGTCTACTAACTCATCCGTGAAATACAGTTTAAAAAATTGTAATGGTTCCTCGATGTTGAAAACTTGTGGCGCTGGTATTTTATTTCCTGTTGAAAAATTGATTTTTTCCAAAGGAATGTCGCTTCCCGTAATATTACTCCATACATCGCCGTCTACAGATGGTGTATCTTCGTCCTCTAAATCAGATTCAATAATTGCAATTCTTCTTTTTTTTCTAACTACTATTACGTCACTATCTGTCTCTAAATGTTCCTCTAATTCTATTTCACTTAAATCCTCGGCAAGCAACGCAAAATCGAGTTCATCTTCCACATCACTTATTTCACAACTATGGTCAAAATTTTCGCCTTCCATCTTCACTACACGAAGAGTTATAACGTTATGAATGTAACGAAATAAACTTAAATAGAGCACTTTTTACTCTTATTACAATGTAAGCATAATAAACGTATCATAAACACTATAAGATAAGCAGACTATTTTACTTACCTAACTGTTAAGGGCGCCGAGGCAGCAATACAACCATGTCGCCGCTACGGCGACAGCGGATTTACTGTTAGCTTTTTAATGTCGTAAATATGGCGACAACGGAGTGAAAAGGGTTACAATTAAATTTTGATTTAAAATGATAATGGTAATTAAAATAATAACATAAGTAAATACATAAATGTTATTATGTTATTTTTGAAAAAATGTTCAAAAGCATTACAATTAAACATGAGTATCATAAGGTACTGTAAAAACATCATGTTGTAAAAATTATAAAATACCTTAATGAAAATTAAAAAATGCAAATAAATGAAAAAGAAAAGTTAAAAAATAATATTTTAAGTAATATTCGAAAAATTAAATTAAATTTTGATTAAAAAATAATTATAATGATGATAAAAATAATGACAATTACTTAATTGTTTGTCTTTCACTACGATAAAATTGATTTGAAGTATCTATAAAATAAACTGTAAGTTTAAATTGTTCAATTATTGGGCTTTTTTTACTTACAATTATTTTCTCCTTCAAACAAAAACGGTGGTCGTTGATTTTTCACTCTTGAGTTTTCAATTAGTTTGTTCCAAGCTTTATGATTTTTATAATAAAAGCTTAAATTTGTATGCTATTATATACCTATATTTATATTTACCTAATATACGTGCAGCTTCACCTGTTCTATCATCAACATCATCTATATCATCATCATCATCATCATCATCGTCGTCGTCGTCGTCATCATCATCGTCGTCATCATCATATTCATCAGCAATTTTGTTAAGTTTGTTTGTTACTGAAAAACATTATTAAAAATAAAACATTATTAACAGTAAAACAATCAAAATAAAAAATTACTTACTTTGTTTATTCCTTAAAACTCTTAAGTTGTTATTTTTCTTCTTTTTTTTTCAACTTTTCTTTCTCATTTTCTAAAAGTTCAATGCTGTGTTGTAACTGTTGATTAATAATAGAACAATTGTTTAATTTTTCTTCTAAAATATTTATGCTTTTTTGTTGGTTATCTATAATTTCCATGCTTCTGCTGATGTTTTCATTTAAATTGTTTAGAGATTCGGCATAAAAAAGTTCGCTAGTTTGAAACCGTTTGCGTTGGCCTTTTAAAATCATATTTTTTAACCAAATTGTTTTATTTGATGAAACTGAAAGTTGTTCTTTTTGTTCTAAACAAGTTTCCGTTTTTTTTTGCAAAGCACGTAGTATACAGGCATGATTACCCTTTAGTATTCCAAGAAACACTAAATTCGATTTGCATTTACCCATTTTTTAAAGCAATAACATAATTGATTGCGCAATAATCAATATGTTTACAATTATATTGACGATCATGATTTGTATAACTTTTAATTAGTTCTCTTAAATTTGGAGCTTCTACCAAATCAATTATTATTTTATTTGGTAAAAATTGTTGAAGAAATTGTTTTTCATGTCACCCTTAACATAAATTTTTTCAACATCTTTTAATTGTTGATGCAATATATTTTCAAATTTTTCGTATGGTTATAGGAATTATAATATATATACGGTATATATAATATATATACAGTTACTCGCAAAATTGAGCGTACACCAGCAATAATAAGCAGTTCAGTTACTTTTCCTTATGATAAAACGTATCAACAAAAAAATTAAAACAGTAAATCAAAGGCGAAAACCCTACAGTTTCAAAAATTTATTAAAAACTTCCTGAATATAGTATTAATAAATTTTTATCCAAGATTTTACAATAAACCTGACATAATTCTATGTTGCAAAATTGAGCGTACATACACGGACATACTCAGTCTTAACATTAATTGGTATTTCGTACAATATCCTTTTGCGTCTATAACAGCTTGTAACCTCTGTGGCATCGACTGTACAAGGTTTCTTGTCACGGATTCGGGAATATTTCGCCAAATTTCCATTAACTTCTTTTTAAATTCGTCTTTATTTGAAGAATTTATGCTTTGCGCACGTTTTTTTCAATTCCGCCCACAAATGTTCAATCGGATTTAAATCCTGCGATTGTGGGGGAGTATGCAACAATTTAGGAACATTGTACAGAAGCCATTCTTTAACCACGTACGAAGTATGCTTCGGATCATTATCTTGCTGAAAATAATAGACCCGAGGCAAATTTAATTTTTGTGCGGAATCTTTGAGATTTTTTTTATAATTTCCACATATCTCATTTTATTCATGATTCCATCAATAAATTCCAGATTACCTATTCCACTGGCTGCCATACAGCCCCAGAATAGAATAGAGCCACCACCGTGTTTTACAGTAGGAGACAAATTTTTACTGTGCAACTCAGTTCCTGGTTTCCTCCAAACCATTTGTCGGCCGTCCGATCCAAATAGATTTATCTTTGAGTCATCCGAAAAAAAGCACGGTTTCCCAAAAGTGTTCCGGCTGACCCACATACTTTTTGGCAAATTCTAATCGTTTTATTCGATTCACCTTTGATATAAATGGTTTTCGCCGACTAACTCTACTGTTGTACCCCTCTTTCTTGAGGACACGTCTAATTGTATCATTCGAAACTTTTCTTTTTATTCGTGACTGTATATCTTCACGTATTTTTGGTACACTAATTTTAGGATTTTGTTTTATTTGTCTCACGATAACTCGTTTATCGTTCGCATTTAAAATAGGTTTTCTGCCTCGTCCTGGTTTATTTCGCAGAGTTCCCTCGTATTTAAACTTATTAACAATTTTTTGTATTGTCGAATGTGTTCTGCCTACAATTTCACCAATTTCTCTTAACGAATTGCCTTTACAATAAAGTTTAATTATTAATTCTCGCATCGAACTATCCGTTTCTTGTCTCTTTGTTTCCTTTGCCATTTTAACGCGCACACTACTTATCTATTGAAAACATCGACATTAACTGGGCACAATATAAACGTATAAGGGTATTCCCCTAAAGATATAGAAAATTTCCCCTGCATCAGGTAAAAACAGTACGTGTGTACGCCGTGTACACTCAATTGTGCAACATAAAATCATGCTGCTTATTGTAAAATCTCAGCTAAAATTTGATTAGGATTGTACATTGGAATTTTTTAAATAGGTTTTGAAGACTTTAGGTCTTAAACCTTTTATTTACTGTATTACTTTTTTTGTTGATACATTTTATCATAAGAAAAAGTAACTAAACTGCATATTATTTATGCTGTACGCTCAATTTTGCGAGTAACTGTATATACGGTTATAATATTAGCATTTTCATTAGGTGTACCATTTCAATCCATGTAAATTTTTTGTTATCCATTTTGCTTGTTTTTGCGCATTTACTGATAAATGGTCCAAATTAAATGGAAAATTGAACAAAACATGAGTTTTACAGCAACATTCATTTAGTTTAATTATTGCTAATTCTTTACATAAAATTTTTTTGGGTAAATTGAAAACCTTGAATGTCAACAATGCATGTAATCATGATTGCAGTTGACGAAAAATTAACTAATTTTTTAAAATTACATTGATCTTATAGCTCCAGTAAGTGAATTATATTTAATTATACGATCATGTATTATTAAACAATATGCATAAGTATTATCAGGAATATCTTTATCAGTCTCAAATTCGATTCGAATATCAACAGTACCGGTATTTAAAAGTTCATTTTGTCTTGAACAATCAATTACAACATTTGGTGCTAACTTGTAAAAATCATGTGGTGCAATTGAAGGTCGTCGGTTTGGATTTGATTTCAAAACAGTAATGGGTTTGGCAATCTTTAAACCTTCAAGAGAAAGACAAACTAACTCACTGTTCAGTTGGGAATAGATCATTAGCATGTCAGCTGTTTTCTCTACAAACGTCTAGTCGCTACCGGTAACAAATTAGCCTGAGCGCCGAACGATGCCGAATGTGCGCTGTGAGTGTCAGGAGGGAAAAGTTTGTTTTAATTTAATGGGAAATTCAAACGACCAAATTATTACAAAAATGTGTTTTGATATAATTTCAAATATACGTATAATATGGTTAAAGTTTACTTAAACTTCTATGTGTTTCAGTTATGATGTAAAAAGTCTATTCTTATCTTTTATGCAACAAAAAGTAGAAAGTATGTTGAATATTCTAAAACCTAATTCTGATATCTACACCAATTGTTTAGATTATTTACTTAGATAATAAAATAAAAAATTCGAAAACTGTACGAACTAAATTTTAGTTTTAATAAACAAAAATTTGTTTTTTAAGGAACAATTCTTAATATTATAAATCGTCTATTGCTGACTCAGGACCCTGTAAAAGTTCAAACACAATTTTTTCTTTTTCTTTGGAATCCGGTTCTCTGAGGGCTAAAACATTCTTCTGAGATGATCTTTTTTTTTTTGTAGAGAACAGTCTTCTTTGTGCTGTAATCTTGGTATTTGCAGGACTGTTTTGTGAAGATTTTGGAAAAGTTTTATCATTGAAATGTTAAGCTGTTGCTGCTGCTAAAATTGGTGAAATCGGAGTTATAGCTTTTTTTATTATTTCCAACTTGGAGGGAGATTTTAAGTTATCAACATAATTTACGAATTTTTGTTTAATTTTCTCTTTCTCTTTTTCAAAATAATGCAATGGCGATCTCTTTCTACTGACTTGTTTAATAATAGCTTCAACTTCATTAATATTGTTGCTTTCATTATAATCAATAAACAGTTGATCTTCATCGGGATCTTGAGTTCCAGTAGCGTTGCTATCTGTAACACAACAGCCCATTAGCATTATAATGGAAATATAAAAATAGTATTAATAATCGTTTTCCAATAAATCAATAAAATGCGGAAAACGCCCATTCATTTCATTGCGAATGAATTAATTTTTGCAAGTTGATAAACTAAATTTTATCATTGTATCTCGATTTTTTTATTGCCAGGTTTAAAGTAAAATCGGAAAGATGTGTTAAAATAATTTCTCCAATTTTTCTGATGTAATTTTACATTCAAAATAAGATAAAAGTATTCTACATAAATTTTAAAATAAGCAATAATACCAACTTGCATAAATATTTTACAACCAAATATGATTAACAGCAAGCATGCACATTGTAGTAGTCCTTATATCAACACCTTTAGCAGTCCTAAATCTAAGAAATACCTGTATAGTCATTCTAAAAGATCAATTATAATATGAATTGTTGAGAAGCCTTTTTTCTTTCTTCTTTGGAAAATCACTAAAGTGAAAAGTAAATATAAATTAATATATTTTTTGAAATTTATAATATATTAGGTGTGTGAATTAATTTTGAGGGTTTTTTCTCTAAATTTAAGGCTTTATTATGAACACCTGAATACAGCACTAGGTTTCAAGGTACTGCCCATAGCTAGCCACTACTTTTTCCCATCTTTCTGGTAGCAAACGGATTCCACGTCGAAAGAACGACTCATCTTTTGATGCAACCCACTCATCTATCCAATTTTTCATATCTTCGTAGGATTGGAAGCGCTGCGTAGCCAGGCTGTGCTCCATGGATCGGAACAGGTGGTAATCCGATGGAGCAAGATCTGGTGAATATGGCGGGTGGGGTAAAACCTCCCATTTCAACGTTTCCAAATATGTTTTTACACCAGAAGCAATATGTGGTCGAGCGTTGTCATGCAGAAGAATGACTTTATCATGTCTTTGCTCAAATTGCGGACGTTTTTCTTTTAATGCACGACTCAAACGCATCAGTTGTGTTCGGTAGCGTTCACCTGTGATTGTTTCATTCGGTTGAAGCAGTTCGTAAAACACGACACCTAGCTGGTCCCACCAAATACAGAGCATAAGTTTTGCACCATGAATATTCGGTTTTGCCGTCGATGTCGATGCATGACCAGGCAAACACCATGATTTTCACCGCTTAGGATTATCGAACCGAATCCATTTCTCATCGCCAAGTGACGATCCGATGCAAAAATCCCTTCCTGGTTTGGCGTTGAAGCAATTGTTCACGGGTGAATAATCGTCGTTCAATGTCTCTCGGCTTCAGCTCGTATGGCACCCAATTTCCTTGCTTTTGAATCATACTGAGAGCCTTTAAACGTTTAGCAACGGTTGTGCGATCAACATTCAACGATTCAGCAAGTTCATCTTGCTTTTGACATGAATCTTGGTCGAGTAATTCTACCGATTCCGCATCTTCGAACTTTTTCGGTTGACCTGGGCGTTTTCTGTCAACTGTATCGAAATCACCACTTTTAAAACGTCGAAACCAATACTCGCACGTTTTTATCGACGGTCAATGTTCGCCATAAGTTTCCAATAGCACTCGATGACTTTCAGCAGCACTTTTCTTCGAATTAAACAGGAAAAGTAACACTTCCCGCAAATGGTGTTTCGTTGGCTCGTACTTCGACGTGTTCGGATTCGCAAACAAGTGTGTTTTTTACACATCAGCCCAAAGTCACGTACTAAACAGGAAAACCTATTCATAGTGCTTACACGACAATATAGTTAGATAAGAGTCTGATGCGATATAGCACGAGTTACGCCATCTTTTGTAAATCCCTCAAAACTAATTCACACACCTAATAGAATTTAGATTAAAAAAAGCATTTCAAGTTATTCGAAAACTTACTTTGTTTCTCTTGAAAGTTTTGTACTACTAAATGAATGTGTTTGCACATATTAAATTTTATGGAAGAATCCATACAGGAGCAACGAAATCGATGAATGCAAATGTTGCATTCTGAACAAATTAATTTATTGTCACACTGCTTCTGATTTTCTTGAATTACGTAAACCTCAAATGTGGAAGCCGATGGAATTTCTTAACCATTCTCAACTTTAATCAGTAAAGCAGAATCTAATTTTTCACACATTTTGTGTCTTTGACGTATATTTTTCAACTTATTGGAGTGTAACGAACCGTCCAGCGTCACCAGCAGCCACATACTGAAACAAGCGAGGTACCGCGCAAGTCCGAGAAGTAGGGGCACTCGACCGATAAGACAACAGAATATAAGCCGCACCGATCGGTCTTACCGACACCTTTTCCAACCTGACCTCTTCCTAATAATTACCAGCTGTGGCTATTGGCGACCTGGGAACATCCTGAATTCCGCAGTGGCTATTGGCGACCGGAATAAACCGTTGTTGTAATCGTAATAAATCCGCTTCCGCAGTGGCTATTGGCGACCGGAAGAATCCGTTGTTATCCCCGTTATACCGCTTCTGCCGTGGCTATTGGCGACCGGAGGATTTTCCTCAACTCTTCACAGTGGCTATTGGCGACTGAAGAGATCGTTATTATATTCGTTGGTAAACCGCTACCTGGCTTCCGCCGTGGCTATTGGCGACCGGAGGATTTCCCTCAACTCTTCACAGCGGCTATTGGCGACTGAAGAGATCGTTGTTGTATTATTCGTTACCGTACCAATCCTGCAGTGGCTATCGGCGACCAGGATATACCCGTCCGTTAGAATTAGTATTTTGTTTTGTTATACCGGATTTATTTATTTAGTATTTATTTAGTAGTTATTTATTTATTTCTTTATTTATTTGTATATAGTTATTTGAATAAAACCTGTTTATTTTTACTTATCGTCTCACGAGTATTTTGTGAGTGGCGCCCGAGTCCGATATCGCCGTATCACCGTATCACTCTCGCTTTCGTTAAAAATCGCAAACGTTGACCCCTATTTTCTCTGGCCAGCTACAACCCGGGCGAATATCGTTACAAGAGATTTTCCCTTTCTTCATTGTTATAAGCCGGTTAATCAATTTGTCTCTGGTCAACTTCATGAGAGCATCAATTCCTTTGTCCAACCTTTTAACTTTCTTGCCTTAAAAAAATTGTAGTGATAATATATAACAATGATTTAGTAAATTTTATACCTTTCAAATAAGCATACTTTATTGTACGATGTAATCTTTCCAAATGCATATTAGTGTTTATACCGACATGAAGGCGATAGCAATATGCCCAGGACAGCCTATTATTCGAATAGTTTTTTGTAAAATACTGAATGAAATTTTTTAACTGTGGATCAGTGTTTTCACAAAAGTTTCTGAACATAATTTCAAATGCAGTAGCATCTCGTTCTTGCAAAAGCGCTCTTCATTTTTTATAGATGATGACCTGCAATCAATTACCTGTGATTAAAATAAACCAAATCTAGCTTAAGACATACTTGATTTTCTTTTCCTTGAACAAGAGACAGATTTTTCCTCCAAGCATTATCAATGTGCCAGGTACAAAACAGCCTAAAACATACAACAGTTCCAATAAATCTATTACCTATAAATTTGTTGTCAAACCGTCTCTCTGGAATGCCCATAACGCTAATCCATGAATTATAAAATGAATTTGCAAGATCAGACAGAAATACTTTTGGAGTAATAATTCCCAACCTTGCTTTTATTTCAGAGAAAAAAAGTTACTAAACATCACTGTCGGATCTGTTAGAAATCATAAATGCTGCTGGAAGACCCTCTCTCATATCATCAATCACAAGTAAAGTATTTAAGTCGAAATCGTAATTATTGAGACCATGTGTGCCATCTATACATACGCAGTCCGATCCAGACTTAGTTAATAATTCCGCTTGAGCTGCATTCATGAGCATCAATAAGAAATCTTCCTTTTTCAACTGAGGTTTATCTTCGACAATTTCTCCTTGTGGTTTGTAGAACAAAATAATGTCTCCATGAGTCCGCATTTGTTTTACAAAAGCGTCTACACTGACTGTTCAATGTTGAAAAGGTCTTTTTTCATAGCAAGGTGAATTCTTTTTAGTTCTCCATTTGAAATTGAATCATAAATTTCATCCAGAATACTATCAAATGAAACCTTTGAAGCAATTTTTGAAGCTATTATTTGACGTTCTTCTTTAGTGAGAGTTAGGTATTCAATTTCATTTTGATGTCCAACGTGTGTATTGATATAAAAAACTTCAACTTTTTCCACTTTTCCGTTACTTAAATATTCAATTTTCTTCAATCCAGCAGGACAATAAGCATTTATCTTATTGGAGCCTTGAGTTTTAAGATGTCTTATCTGTTTTCCTTCAGAGACGTAATTTCCTGACCTGTGGCATACGTAATACGTGACTTTCTTTTCTTTATAATTCTCATTTTTTTCAATCATAAATTTTGAGTTGCTATCGCATTCTACACTCCCTTTCCCCTCACTGAATTCTTGTAGTGAAGAAAAGTCTATTTGTTTGCAACAAATTTCTACCTGGTGGCACTCTTTAAAATGCAGTATAAGCTGTTTTTTGAATACATTAGAGAAATTGCACAGTGGACATTTTGTTGATCTTCTTTGCTTCAAGTTTTCAGTTTTTCTTTTTTGATTTTCATTCATACTAGCACATGCAGTAGCAGTTGTTGTTTCTTGATGAATTTTCATATGAAAATTCAAATTTTTCTTGTAGCTAAAATTTTTATTACAAATCGAACATGAAAACGCAAAATGTTCGGTATTTTTGTATTTTATAGGGGCTAAAATATCAACACTTTCAGAGTGAAACTTCTTTACATGTCTTCTCAGATTAAAATGATTTTTGAAATTCGAACCGCATTTTAAACAAGAAGGTTGAATGGTTTGTGGGATTCTCTCCATTATGTTACGTGAAACTTGATTTCTGAAAATATTTTGTATTTTAGGTTACGTTTTCACGGTTAACAATGAGATAGAAGCTCCTCTACTTCATTGACGGTTAATGTAAAGCTTTTGAAAATACAAATTCAATTGTTTGAATTTATATTTGTACTTACTTTCAAATAGTTATAAACAATCAATTAGATATTGGTGATAATTTAAACAAAGCAAATGCAAATTTTAATTTTATAAAACGACAGCCAGGTTTTAACAAATAATCTAGAACACAAAAGTATACAACGCTCATTGATAAAACAGATAAAGTCGAAACGACTACATAATGTGGGGACTGGCAGCGATAGCCGCACGTTTGTGTCATCTTCTTCGGCTGTGTTCGGCGGTCAAGCTAGTTTGTTACCGGTAGCGACTAGACGTTTGTGTTTTCTCTGAGGCCGATAGTGAACTTATCTATTCACACACCGTCTTGCAAGCATATAGCACTGCACGTTCATAATCAGATGAGATTATTGCGCAATCGCGTGCTAGAAAATCATCAAAATCAAAGGCCATCAGGTTCTCACGATAGGCCGCTTCAAAACGCAAGCGCATATTTGGTACCTTGTCGCAGATACCACGCAGCGTCTGTATCAACATAGCATACTGCTTGTGAGCAGTACGAATTTGAGGTTCAGAACTCATTTTTCTGGGAATACCCCTCGACACTCCGTGTCAAAATATCGGAATTTTACGTTTTTCGTTTGGTTGATCATAATACGATTTTTGAAAATGAGAATACATCTCATAGAAAGTAGTAAAATAATGTTTGGTGAAATTTGAATTTAAATTATCATAAGGGCATTGTTCTAAATTTAAAAATAATTTAACATCATTTAAAGAACAATTATCGTAAACGTTTACATTTTCATTGATATTATTTTTCCTGTTTGTTTGTAATGCAAATATAACGTATCTTGGTTTTTCTAATTGAGATGCAGTTTTAATATTCCAAGAATTTTTCGTTGTTTTGGGAATTGTTGGTAATTCTTGCAATTCCCATGACCTATATGCCACATCTAATTCTGTTCCACGTTCAACAAATTTTAGTAAATTGAGACGTTCTATATCAGCAACAGAAATATGGGGAACTTTCCAAATAAATTTTGTTATTGTTATTTTCATAAATTCAGCTGGAATTGTGTTAATATATGCGTTTAAATCAGTATTTCCTCGAATTAATACTAATTCTTATTTAACATTTAAAATAATTTTTTTGAAATCTTCACAAAATCCCATCAACATACTTAATGGTACACATACATTAAAATTTCCATCTACATTTAATAAAGGATATGTGAGTTCTTTTATTCAAATTAAAAGAAGCATAACACTTTAAAGTTGTTGCTACCCCAGGATTGCAAACCCGATCAATGACTTTACCACCGATTTCATAACGAAATTCTTCAAATAAATGGCAAATAAAATTATTTGTTAATCTCGCTGTATTGGAAGGTTTATTGTCGCTTTGTTTTAAAAATGTGCCTTCAGTGTAAATGAAACTCGATGATGGTAATGTATAGACATCCGTTTGTTGAATCGGTATTCGAATTTCATCGTCATGTCCAAATGATAGGGTAAATGAGAATCTTTTTCGATACTGACTAAAGAATTGTCAAATCGTACTTTTTCGGCAACATTTAAGATGCTCATGTCTTTTTTGGTTTTAATTCTATTGATTTAAGAAAGGCAATATTAGCAGCTGTTAATTGTTTAACAGTTTGATTGCGACTGATTGTAAGCTTAAAAGTATCAGCTTTTATATTATATTTAATAACCATAATGCTTTAAATGCAGTCTTATCGTTATCGTTTGTCCTCTAAAATTGATTAAATCATTGTCTTGATCAACTATTTTAAGGCTAATATTATCAATGACATGTGTATTAATTGGTAAATAAATTACATTTTGCAGACGCTCAATAATCTTAAAACCTGGTGGAGAATCAGGGAAAAACTCATGTATGTGTGTCCTAATTGATTATTAGAATATGAACCAATTGTTATGTTACAATCAACTTTAATTGCATTCACTTTTAAAATCTTTACCGGTTTTTTGGAAATATGTAAAACATTTGCTGTTAAGGGGACGAGGTAGATCTTAAAATTTTCACCGGCGAAAATGTGAGTTTGTAACTTGCGATTTCTCACTCCTCCTTGGGACTACAACCGGTGATAGATTTTGGAAAAGAGAATTTCTTCTAGCCCGAAATGGCACTTTCCATTTTTCAAAATGTTGATAGAAATTTGAATTACAGACGAAAATCTAACAACATGTTTTTTTCATATTTTTGTATAATTTCTCGTATTTTCTCTTATAACTTGACCAATTTCGATTATTTTCCAAACATTCTTGTACCGTTAGATAGCAAATAAAAAGTTCTTTTCTAATATTCAAGAAATTTTCCAATTCTGCAGTCAGTTTTCCGGAAAATTAAGAAAACGTCTGGGGGGAGATTTAACAATTTGGGCACAGTTTTTATTTTACAGCATTGATCAACCCCTGGAAACCCATTCGAAAGCTGATACAAAAGCCGAGGGGAATGCGAAGCCCTTTTTTTGAAAATTTGAAAATTGTCTAAGTTCTGCGGAAAAACCAACTGGTTTCTCTTGTAAGGGAGAGTTGAGGGCTACCGGTGCAATGAAACCACCCCTTACATCCTTGTATACTAACGGGAAACCGAGGTTGTCGGGTTTGATTAATATACGGATTAAAAATAAATCTTTGGTTCGATTTAATGTTTGATTGCACACAATTGAACAGTGCGAATACCTGATATTTACAATTGAATTACAAGTTTTGCAACACAAAGTAGTAACTGGAAAATCTGGCAGATTGAGAAAACACGTGTGGTCCTTTTGTGACTGAAGACCAAAAAAGGCGAAGATTCTGCCGCTTCCCGTGGCGTGGGGTCGCGCTGCGGTCGCTGGGTCGATCGGTGTTGGCGAGGGTGCCACTGTGCCCTTGTCGGAGCATGGTTGGTTGCCGATTGGTCCGGCGGTTCAGCGGCCTGGAGTGGTGTCGCCACACTCTGCCATTGCTTTCACTTATTAAAATTAATTATTTTGCTTTGAAATACATACGGTTAGGTAGTTAATTTTGTCCTGTTTCCGATTGGCCTATTATTTTTGTAAAAAGTGTTGATTTCTCGAAGAAAATGGAATTGAAATCCAGTCTCTTTGTTTGTGTATTATCAAGCAAGATAACCTGCCATCTTGGTAGACAGTGCGTGTTTGTCAAATCGAATTGGGTTGAGTATCGATGATTCTACAAACTTTCAATTAGGCAAACCCGCACTGTTTACATGTAACGCGGACAATCTTTGTAAAATAACGACGCTGGATTTCCACTCAATTTACTAATAATGCTTTGCTTTCAAAATACAAGAAAAGTATAACAAAAATATAGTGACCCACTAAAATATTATAAATCAGCAATTTATTGTTGCTATGTAACTTATACCAATGATCGGGCTTGAGACAAATTTTATCGTTTGAATCAATTATTGCATACGAAATTTTCTTCGATGTTATACCTTCTCGTATTGTCATATTCCGTGCGCTATATGCGCACTTGATCTCTATTATCCCATCTTCTCCAACTAAGTCATCAGGTGATGCGCCAAGATACCGTTTTTTCCGATCAACAAACAATCCACAATCTTGAGACTTCAATTCACTTTTTGCAGTAATCTGACCTCAAGATTTGTTCCACAGTACTCTTCGTATCTGTAGTTATACGCATCTTACAAATCTTCCCAAAATTATTGGTTGTTAACCGATGTCGTCGTTCTTATTGCCACCTTTTATTTAAACGTTGTTTTATAGTGCTTCTTAGGATATCATCTACATCGCAATTCGAAATTTCTCGAAGAAACTGTCTGGTGTTAAGTCAATTGACTGTTGTCTTCTGCACTGAACTATTATTGTGATTATCGAAAAATGACGACGTTACTGGACCAACACTTCCCCCATCCATATGTGCTACAAGCTTTGACACAAATGAGCGCTTTTTGTTGTAATTGATAACAGCTGTATAACTTCGACCTTCGTACCCGCCTTTCTTTGAGAAATCAATTCGTTTCCCACCGACCATTTTGTTTACCATCGCATTGAATGATTCAGCTATATTATTGTCTATATCATACAGCAAACTAGAAGAATGGTTAGCCATTCTATTGACAGCACTATCAAAAGTATTATACACCGAAGTGTTGGTGAAATTTTCCCAATTTTCATTGTCTATCTGTCCTATACGTTTACAAAAATATGGTTGACACTGTGTGTGATTACCAAAAACGTGACGTGGACCATTCAATATGTCGTTCTTCAAGTTTATTGTTTTTTCTAGCAACGGTACATCTTCATTTTTTCTATATGTTATTGCGTACACGGTGGCATTTCTAAATTTCAATATTTTTTGTAGTTGAAAACGCCTTAGATCCTGTTGTCTTCGTAAATATTTGGCACAGTCTCTAATTTTATTACAATATCCTCTCAAAAGATGGTTGCGACACTCGATTTTCTCAATTATAAAATTGTTTCCATATGGTTTTTTATCACACAATTTCTTATGGACACTACTGTCTCCATCACCAATTAAAGGTCGATATCGCAAATTATGCATCACTATCGAATTCTTGAATCCATCTAAAATTATATCGCTTTCCATCCCTGTTGATGACCCATTGAAATTTCTGCAACAATTGTGAGGTTTTCCGTATTACTTCTTTTATTGGCATCACATGCCGCGGAATTCTTATTTCGAACTCCCACAAACAAAACGTTTTTTGTACGTGCCCCAATAATTGAGGCATCACCTGATGATGCATTATAATTTGTTTTATAGGATCTTTTATTCCATGCACTATCAGCAACAACAGTAATATTCGCTATTCTATCTTCATCAACATCACCAGCCTCTACAGCAAGTTGATACTTTTGTTTTCCCGCTTCTAACATTTCCTCGTATGCAATTTCTTTTATTTTTTCAAGAACATCATCTTGTAGTTTAGAATAAAATTTCTTTTTCATTGCTGGTACATTCAATATGTGAAAAAACCTCTTGGCAATTATTGCATATTCAAAAGTTAGATTTGATGTCACTCATTTCCGAATGAGCTACGTGGACCTAATTTTGCTAAAATGTTCTCTGAGAACCCCCTTATAAATCCTTAAAATGTTTCCAATCACTCGATAATTAACAGACGTATGGCGCTGTGAACACCTTTAAGAGAAAGGGGCTGTATATATCATTTTAGGTTGTTCTATAGGTTATTAATTACTTTACAACTTTTACAACTGTTTTTAAATATTTCTGCGGTTAATTTATTAACAATAATTTACAACTGTTTCAGAAATATATAATTTACTTTGCTTGTTCTAATTTTAAAATTTTTATGTTTAGCGCGAATGTTTTCAATAAATTGAATAACTTTTAAATTTTTCAATTGTTATTGTTTTGAAGTAATTTTGTCTTAAATAATATTTTCTTAAATGTTTAGTTTAAAAAATTGGTATATTAAACAGAAATAATGTTTTCAATAACTGTATAATTTTGTACAATTTTTTTGTCTTTACAATTAAAATTTTTTGCAATATTTAGATATATACAATTAAAATTGCAATTTACAATTTACAATTAATTTTTTTTGCAATATTTAGATATATACAACGTGTCCCATAAATGGCGCCCATCCTGATAGGTGTTAATAGGAAAAGAATTTTTTTTTACATTATCTCAAAACCTTTTGATATTATTCCTGACTTGGTAAACTTGACTAAATTTACTTTCTATTAAAATTTCTAATAAATACACCTAAAAGTGAAGACTTTCGTAATTTTTTAAAAAATTCACCAACCCTACAGATTTTCATTAGAAACAATCCAACATTATTCGGCGTTGTGCGAACACCCTTCTCGTTGAAATCTGTAACTGCTAGATTCCACCCGCCTCTCTTCTTATCGCTATAGCGGTCATCTGATTCGTTATTTGTTTTAATTACCTGTGTGTTAGACCAAAAAATGGTATAAGACTTTTCGTCTTGGAATTTCATCCTCTATCTACCCCCATCAGGAAGGATGCCAATTATCGTTAATACTATGTTGTCTTCTTCCAAATAACCTAATCAAAAAATATATAAGTAACATTTAAAAAAAATAGTAAATTGATCCCATAAATTGGAACACTGCTCCAATTCTTCTGTTACAAAATTTTCGAAATATGTTCTAATATTTGTTTTTTTTTGATGATCTTGTTGTTCCTGTTGTTCATGTTGTTGTTGTTGTTGTTCCAGTTGTTGCCGTTGTTCCTCCTGCTGCTGCGGCTGTTGTTTCTGTTGTTGTTCTTGTACCAATCGATTTTCGGAATTTACTAAAAATACTTAATTTTCAATTGGTTTACTTTTTAAAATTAAATTAACTTACACAAACAATTGTAAATTAGTTGAGTTTCACTCTCACCCACTAAAACAAATAACTAAATTTTTAAAATCAAAAAATTTTGAAGTTTACATACTTGTTCCTATTTTGCAAATTTCCTGAATATGATAATCAATAATTCGTTCGAAAATTTGTTGTTGTATAATATTTTTTAAAATTGAAAATATTACAACTTACTCTACGCTTTTAATCGTAAATCAGTCATTGTGCTTTAGGGTTGTTGTTTACAAGGAAAAATATTGATGTTGATGCCAAATAATTTGATTCTTATCAATGTTTAGTGCCCATTCTACGACCTAAATTTGGTTTCAAACGTATAGTACTGTAAATACGCAAATTCGTAATTTCGGCCTTTTTGCCAAACCTACTCGTTCAAAGTTAATAAAAAAAAAAAATTGAGAAGCTGTATAAAACCTATTTAGATGAGATACAAAAGCCAAAAAATTTTGTATCAGGTAGTTTTTGTAATAAAAAATAAAAATCTGAGGTTTTTCGCTTTTTTTCAAAAACTACCTGATAGATGCTTTTTAATTTGGCATAAACAACGCTTAGGGTAGTACTAAACTATGGTAATTTTTTCGGAATTTTTGAACGAGTGGTTTCTATTTTCACCCAGTAGAGTTCAACCTTAAGGGGTATGGTCAGTTGGAGAGGCAATTTTCAAAGTAAAAATTTCGTGCATTTTTCAATGGATTTTGATGCTTTAAACGGCATTTGAAAGGGCATTTCTTCGTTGTTGTCGTGAATTATCAGGTTTTTGGAAATTCGAACGTGGTCCGGAGTTACAAAAGAAAAACCGGAAGCATGTTTTTTTATATTTTCGTTCCTAACTCTGTTAATATTGCTTATTTTTGAATGAATTTCACACAGCATGTATACAATTAAAAGCGCTTTCCAACTATGATATTTTCCGATCGCATTGTTAGTTTTTCGGGAAATTTATGAAAAACGAATTGTTGTTGTTGTTATGAGTGGCTTACTTCATCTAGTACCGGATAGAGGGCCTCATCATAATTACAGGTTGCTTTATCATATATCCGGGGCGAGCACCTTACGTGTTTGCAATGTTGTCAAACCTCTTTTTTATGATTTAAAACCAGACCTTCGGTTTTTTGTAAATAGATGGCCACCTATTTGTGTTTATAAAATTTCGAATATTTATAGGCTTTTTTCTTTTGATTGAAAATAAAAATATTAGACGTCCCTACTTGTTTAGAATGTCTTTTTTTTAAATAGGACAAATAAAAACCCTCAAACAAGTAAAATGAATATATGACCGTAACTGCGTTCAAAACCTGGAATAAATACTGATAATTGACAAAAATTAAAAACCCAAACATTCAATAACGAAAAGGAAATGACTACCGCACCATTTACTGGCTAAAGAAATAGATAGATAGATAGGGTTAAAAAAAAAGAAGAAATAAATTGATTTTTTTAAAATTTTATTAGGAGGCACTATATTAATATTTTATTATTTATTTATTATTTACTATTTTATTCTAAGAATATATATTTTAATTTTTAATAAAATTTTCTTCGCCCCCCTCTAATCCTTACACAATAATTACAATCCCTTATAATAAATATTAATATTTTTGGCCACCGGAAGTACTTATGAGGACTTGAAATATACGACAGGCATTTCATCACCCGCACTCAATCTATTAATTCCGGAAACCTGCAAGGCAATCTTTGAAGTTTTACGGAAAGAATACCTGAAAGTAAGTGTAATATTGTTGGAGTAATAATCGACAGTTTTTGTTAAAAAAAAAACAATATATTTACAAAAAACAAAAAAAAAATACGATGGAAAATAATTAAAAAATAAAAAATAATTAAAAAGTAAAAAATAATTAAGAAATAAAAAATATTAAAAACAAATGTTTTGCACAACAAACAGTAACCACTCAAACGTTTTTGTCACAAACTTCAGTCTTCTCATTTAATTCGTTGAACAATCCTTTGTGCAGAGCAGAATTTATTATTCTTTCGGCATCCAATGTTTGAACAGGATCCATCCTTTGCAACTTTTTTGCAATTGCAATGCCAAGTGCCTCATGCTCGCTGATTTCTTGCCGCCTGGTGAAAGTCGAGAGGGCCGCTGTGCAAGATTGCAAAAAACTGCTTTCGGACTCCGAACAGCGTTTTCGTTTGTTCGGGCGGATTGGTGTAGTATTATTTCTCCCAGGTGGCTGACTGCCTTGCGGAAATTGTAACACATTCACAAATTATAACATATGCCATAAAGAATAGTATAAGAATAACAGAGTAGGCCAATAGATAATGATGATGATGATGATGATGACGATAGTAGTAGTAATAGTAATAACGATAATATCAATAATCTGGATCATCGTCATCATCATCAAGATTGGAAAATTAAACAGAATAGAGGATATACAATACAGCCATATACACTTTTCAGTTTCCCACAACAACGGAAGAATGGTTAGCAATTGGCGAAGGGTTTGAAAATCGTTGGAAATTCATTAACTGCGGAGGAGTGTTGGACGGGAAACATATTAGAATAATACCACCAGCGAATTCTGGCGCCACATTTTATAATTATAAGAATTTCTACAGTGTTGTTCTGCTTGTATTAGTGAATGCCAATTACGAATTTATTTACATAGATGTTGGCAAAAATGGGAGACTTTCAGATGGCGGTGTTTTCCAATACTCGGATTTATGGAGAAAGATGAAGAACAAGGAATTACACTTCCCCAGAAATACAGATACGCGCCAAAATTTGAATTTTGTGCTTCTTGCCGACGAAGCATTTCCACTGAATGAACATATTTTGAAACCGTATGCTCAACGAGAACTAGACGAACAAAAAAGGGTGTTTAATTATCGATTATGTCGGGCTCGCAATGTTGTGGAAAATGCGTTTGGAATAATCACGGCTCGATTTAGAATTCTAGAAAGGGCCATTGGATTACAACACAGTCGTGTGTGTGATGTTATTTTGGCCGTATGTGCGCTGCACAACTTTTTTCCGTAGACGATCTGCTACTTATGTGACGGCAACAACTGTTGATCGGGAGGATTCTGTAACAGGAGTTGTCCACAATGGTGAGTGGCGGACTAATGGCATTGAATTAGTGCATTTGCAAAATCGATCACAGAGAAATTCCACTGCGGATGCAAAACAAAATAGAGATGCCTATAAATCGTATTTCAATTCGCCAAAAGAAGCTGTTAGTTGGCAACAGCAGATGATCATGCAAGGAAGAGCGTGAAATGCCAATTGGCTCGGATTCGCTATGATTTAGACATCGATACAAATATATAACTTATTACATTGTTTTTATATTTTTGTACCCTTGTATTGTTTTCGTATTAATGTGTCTCTTATATAAAGATATAAATATATCATTGTAGTCACAATTACCTGGTCTGTTGTGTCCTCGGGTAGAAATACATCGACCGGAAAGGCGCTCTCTCCCTCAGTGTTTGTTCGGCTTTCCTCAGCCGCCTCCTGGTCCTAGGTGAACAGGAGCAAGTCGAAGTACCATAAAGACGGTTCGTACACATCTTCTGGACTTGCCCCTATTCTTCTGCTTTCCACCATTTTCCTTAACTCCTTGCGGAAGGAGCCCCGCAAACTTTGAATTTTCTTGACGACTCTATCCCGAGTAATATCGGGAATGGCAGACCTACAAAATTCCACCAACTTATCGTAGGCCTGATTCTTCAAATTACGGTTAGTATATTCGCGACTTTTGATTTTCCATAAACATGGAAAATTTTGATATTGCGTGATGAACTCCGTCACAAATTCTTTTGTCCAACACCGTCCATCTGCCATGTTTACACGATTACAGTGCAACTGACGAACTGAACTGCGTCTATCAATGGTCACTAGCAATAGCCATCAAATTCGCAAGTGTTTGCCAGATGTGCATACTCTCTAATGCAAACAGTTGGGATGTCCAGAGGGTTAGTCATACTCCAGGTACATAGAGTAATTGAACAACAGCAAAAGAATTTCTGATTTGCAAGTGTTTACCAGATGTGGACATCGATCGTCGCGTTCTACTCCAGGTAGTTGGGATGGTCAAACTCTACGTACATTGAAAACTTGAACAACGGCAAAAGAATTTATGATCTGCGAGTGTTTACCAGAGGTGAACATCGACCATCACTTTACCTAGACTATATAATTTTATTTTCAAAAATCCTCTATTTAGACAGACAAATGCTGGCGAGAAACCACATACAAATATACTAATTGTCTAAAATAAATTCTGTAAAGATCTTAAATGGGAAAGATTTGTTATTTTTATCTTAATTTAATTTTCTATTTTTCACAATTTCATAAATTCACATTTTTTATAAATGACGCCTGCGCTCCAAAAAAGTTTCTTTGGAGTGTGGATTTGTAAAATCGCGCGTTTCAATTGTGTTACGTATAAATGCCATTCTTTCTAAAATACCACGCTCCACGCCAGTCGCGAGCGAAAAATGACAGTTTTGTTCTTTACACTGTAATGAACCGTCCTGCGTCACCAGCAGCCGCATACTAAAATTAGCGAGGTACCGCGCAAGGCCGAGCAGTAGGGGCACTCGAGCAATAAGGCAACAGATTATAAGCCGCCGCGATCGGTCGTATCGGGACCTTTTTCCACCTGGCCTCTTTCCTGACATTACCAGCTGTGGCTATTGGCGACCTGGGAAAATCCTGAATTCCGCCGTGGCTATTGGCGACCGGAATAAACCGTTGTTGTAATTGTAATAAATCCGCTTCCGCCGTGGCTATTGGCGACCGGAGGATTTCCCTCAACTCTTCACCGAGGCTATTGGCGACTGAAGAGATCGTTGTTGTATTCGTTACCGTATCAATCCTGCAGTGGCTATCGGCGACCTGGATATACCCGTCCGTTAGAATTGTTGTTTTGTTTAATTGTGCAGAATTATACCGAATTTATTTTCTTATTGTTGAGTTATTTATTTATTTATTTGTATATAGTTATTTGAATAAAACCTGTTTATTTTTACTTATCGTCTCACGAGTATTTTGTGAGTGGCGCCCTAGTCCGATATCACCGTATCACTCTCGCTTTCGTTACAAATCGCAAACGTTGACCCTTATTTTCTCTGGCCCGCTACAACCCGGGAAAATATCGTTACAACACGTACGCTCTTTCGCGCGGTCAGGACTGTCGCTTGGAATGGCGCGACTGATCTCATCTACACGCATGTTTTTTTCGTGCGGGTTGGCGCGTCCCTTTTCGTACAGTTCTGGAGCGTCCTTTGTCGCGCGTTTCTCGATCACGCGGTTAAGAGCGTACGTGTAAAGCCTACTAATGACGCTTGAATGACTGGACGAATTGTCTTAAAATTTGAGTACAACAGTTTTTTATGTAGGATACTTTTTATATCCAATAAATGGATAACAAAAATTTCGATTTTTCAAATTAAATTGAATGTTTTTATCTTTAATTATTCATATGGCAACTTTGACAATTGGGAAATTTAATTAATAAAAATATGAAGAAAAGCATTGGTTCCAAGGTATGTATTTTCTATTATCCGTGCATTTTTCGTATCCGTCTCCCCTCCGGCCGCGTCCCTGACGGATAATCGAGGTTTTATTGTAGGTTTTTGCTTTTCTTTGATTTGATAATTCACAGAATTACACGTGTTTCGGGAAATTTTCCATCGTCAGATCCTAATTTGATATAATAATTAATTATTTGGTTTTAAAACTTTTTTGTAAACAATTCTTACCAAAATCAAATAAAATGAATGATTTTCAATAAAATAGTATAAATAACGGATTGTTGATATTAGATTTCAATCACAAATCGACTCCATTTTTTTTTGAAATATTAGCAATAGGGGTGTGATGTTTTCTTATTTCAGGTACATCACCAATTGGTTTCCTTTTTTCCCCCGATACCCAATAGTAGCTCCCATCTAGCGAAAGTCTGATTTACACCATACAATCCTTACCGTTAAAATTTCAACGCACTCGACTGTACAAGTTAGTGACAGCAAAAGAGATCATCCTCAGACCGTATGTTCGCGATGCAATGTGGAACATAAAGACAAGTTTCAGGTTTTCCATGAAACACAGAAAATTTGTTGGAACGCTGATTTATTGTTTTTTAAAAATACGTCTGAACTTAACAATGTTTGTAGCAGTTCTGTATTTCTTACAACTATTTTTCTAACGGAAAAATTTTAAAACTAAGTGGGGATAAACAACCCTTATTGGCCACCCTCTCGTAGGTGGGGTTTGTGAATACACAACACCGTTGAAATCATTAATATTAACATCCCTGAGTTTATTTGCGAAATATAAAGAATTAATTATAGTATATTTAGGTTGAAAATTACAGGATTTTAATATTTTTAGGAAAGCTTTAGATAAAAGTTCAGTGGGGGCATTGTGAAATGTGGTGATAGGTCTGATAGGGTGGTGGGGTTTATGGAGTTTAATTAAGGAATAGAGTTTAGAAATTTTAGGGTTCATAGTTGACAGTTTATTTGGATTAATTTCAAATCTGATCAGTGTCTCTCTCGATGAATTGATAAATTTTTTGATGTTCCTAATTATATTGTTAATAGGGCTTTTATTCAGTTGTTTGTAATTATTATTATTAAAAAAATCAAGGGTTTTTTCAAGATAAATCGATTTATGTAGAATAACAACACCCGCATTTTTATCAGCCTTGGTATATATGGCGTTATTTTCAACTATTTTTTGTTTTATGTTATTGATTATGCGTTTATAATTATAGTTGGAATGATTATCATTAGTTCTAGTGTTATAATACTTATTAATTCTGGTATTTTGGTTTTCAATGGATTTTAACAATTGGATGCAATCATGTCTGATATCAATCTCAAATGGGTGTCCTATTATAGCAGCGTCCAAATCTATAGCAATATTATGGAGACTATTATTTTGAGAAATAGATAATTTATGACCCTTATTTAATAAGTCAATTTCGTCATTAGTAAAGTCAATATCAGATAAATTAGTAAAATTATTTTTAAACGTAAACAAACCATCTTCACTATCAGTGATGTCATACCCAACATTTGTTTCAACCCTCTGAGCGCGAAAACGAATAACATGTTGATCATTGTGGATAAGGTGATTAAGTTTCAATTTTTTCTTGTATTTCAACTCCAATGATGTTGTAAATTGGTCGCGATGAATAGAATTAAGAAGATTATCTAGTTCTCTTGGATGTAGAATGGTGTTCAGTTTTCTGTATAGCGCAAGAATCTGGTAATAGATGCGATGTAGAACTGAATAGTGATGACTTCGCTGACCCTTAACCAACCGCTTTTCTAGAATTTTCTTATGTAGTAAGCTAAGAAGTCTGTGATGTACCTTCGCAAAATTTGGCGATAATCCATTCTTCAAACATTTGCTTAAAAACCATATATGGCTTTCCAAATGAGTTCTTTTCAAATTGAGCTTACGTTTTTACTTTTTCAAGTTTCATTTTTTAATTGTTTTTATTTAGGTTATTTGGGCGAAGAAGAATAACAACAAAAAGATAATTGAAAACGAAAATAATTTTTTTAATAATTAAATTTTGTAAAATATTTAAAATTAATAATTTTTTTAAATTATTACAATTATTACAATTATAACAATTATTATTAAAAAGTTATTACAATTGCTACAATTATTGAAATTGAAATGCAATTATTGGCTTGAAACAGTTGTAAATTGACATTAATAAAAATTTTAAAACATTACATTTTTTAAAACAAACAAAAAATTGAGCCAAATAGCTATTTTCAATTTATATTTGTTAAATTATGTTTGAAATTTTTGAAATTGAAAAGCAATTAGTAGCTTGGAACAGTTGTAAATTGACATTAATAAAAATTTTAAAACATTAAATTTTTTAAACAAAAATTGAGCCAAATGACTAATTTAAATTTATAACATGTATAAAAAGTTTTAAAAATTTATTATTTTTGCAACATAAAAAGTTTGTTGCATTTATAATTTATAATAATATAAAAACAATTGACAAAAATGTTACAAATGTACGGTAATAGTTGTCAAGATTAGACTCACACTCAAACAATTTTGAAGAGCACATTTCTTCAAAAAAAATTGTTCAAAAATGCTGTTCTTAAATTGTTTAAAGAAATAATCAGCTAACAAATTGTTTTAAAACTGCTTAAAGAAAAAAATTAAGAGTTATGTACTCAGCCAAAAAATGATTAATACACTTAAAAAAATCTTTGAAGACAAATTAAACTTTTTAAAGTGGTTTAAAAACAATTGACAAAAATGATACAAATAAAAATTGTTTTTATGAAAACAATTGACAAAAATGTTACAAATGTATGACAGTTGTGGTAGGCCCCTTAAATTTTGAAGTGGTTCTTTTTGTTAATTCGAGCTTGAAAAGAACTTTCTAGTTTTATCTAGATTAGATTCACACTCAAACAAAATAGAAACTGTGTACATGTTTAAAACAAATTATTTAAACTGTTTAAATTAAAGAAAGAAATTAAGAGTTTTGTACTCATTGTCGGCCAAAAAATGATAAATTAATACATTTAAAAAAATTCTTTGAACACACAAACTTTTTCAAAACGGTTTAACAACCAATTGATAAAAAATGTTACAAATAAACATTAATTAGTAATATACCTTATTTTAAACAAATTAATAAAAATTTATAAAGTTTAAATTATAATGATGATGATAACAACGATGTTTTAAAAAGATTATTTCTCAGTTCTGTAAAACTGATTAGGATAAAATGAATTATGTAAAAATTGTTTTATTAAAACTTTGTAAAAATAATAAAAAATTACTTACATGAATTGTTTTCTGAAGGTTGAGGTTGTACTGGAGGTCGTTGTATATTTGTTCTACCCTCTTCAATTAAATCGTTCCACAGTTTATGATTTTCTAAAAAATTAATAAATGTACTTATATTTTTAGAAATATAATTTTTTAATTACCTAATATACGAGCAGTTTCACTTTTTTTCTCAGTTTTTTTATTACCATCATTATTTTTATCTCTCTCATTATTATTATCACCATCGTCTTCATCAATTCTTTTTTGTATATTTTTTACTAAAAATAAAAAATAAAAAACAGAACAATAAATTTTAATTAAAAACTTACTTCTTTTATGTCTTAAAATTCTTAAACTTTCGGTTTTTTGTTTTAAAGCCCGCTTAATTTTTCTTTTTTCAGTCTCTAAATCTTCAATGCTGTGTTCCAAAGTATGGAGAATTTTAGTGCGCTCTTAAGTTAAGTTAAGCTTTTCTTCTAAAATTTTGATTTTCATTCAAATCATTTAACGATTCAGCATAAAATAGCTCATTTTTGTTCAGTTTGGACCGCAACCCTTTTATCACCATTATGTAAGAAAATTGCTGAGGCATTTGTTACAAGATACGATATTAGTATTTAAATACGAATACGTATTCGAATACGAATTTCTGCTTCAACAATCGAACAGGTAAGTAATATTTTGTCTTTCTTATTTTGCTATAATAACGTATAAATTATTAGAATGTGGATGGCATACTCTCAACAACATTATCCAAAAATTGTTGATGTTCGTTCATCAATTGATTATTTAAGACACATGTTTAGTGATTTACTCTTCGAGGCTCAACATGAAGGTGTTTATGGTAGAAATTGGTTTTCGTCAGATTACTTGCATCAAATATCAGGAGAATATAAAAAAGCTGAAGAAATCTGTCAGTTATATTTAGATGGTAAAAGAAATTTGGATAATACAATTTTTGATTTGATTGAAAAGTGTGATGCAAAAGTTTGTCTTCGCGATGTAATGCACGAAC
Source organism: Mylabris phalerata (assembly GCA_020740385.1). Taxonomy (NCBI): domain Eukaryota; kingdom Metazoa; phylum Arthropoda; class Insecta; order Coleoptera; family Meloidae; genus Mylabris; species Mylabris phalerata. Next base: position 140,998 of record JAJEOX010000013.1, read on the forward strand.
TTCCTTATGGAATAGTAAAGAAGTACGAAATTGATAAATCTATTTACGACAGCGACGATAATGATGGAAAAGAAAACAAGAAATAAATTATCTAATTTTTATTAAAAATAAATATATTTTTAATAACAAATTCTATTGTTTTAATCTATTCTTTAGAATATTATATTAAATATAGTAAAAATTCATATTTTTTATTCCTTTCCGAACAAAACTACTTCAAATTATATTCTTTACAATTCCTGTCAATTGATAATATTCGAATAATTTATCATGAACAATAATACAATATGCTCTAGTTTTATTAGGAAAATTCACACTACTTTCAAATTCTAACTTTACGTCAACTGTTGATGATTGGATGGCTTCGTTTTGTTTTGAACAATCAATGACGAAGATCGATCGAAGTGCAAAGTTTGTATAGGTCGTCGTTGGTGTTGATGAGTGATTGTTATGAAAATCACGATGAAAATCGATAAAAGCTTGATAAGCTTCAATATATTGATTTTTTTCAAAATCAAAATTTTGATTTTCATATGGATAGCACTGAGAATTCGACCATACACGAAGATTCGTTAATTTAACATGATCGAATTTGCTGATTTCCTTCTTCGGATTGTCTTTGCGATCCGTTTGGAAGGCAACAATTACATATCTTGGTCGTTCTAGATTGGTAGTTGTCTTAACGCTCCATATATCCTTCTTAGATTGTCTTAGTGAGGGTAATTCAAGAAGCTCCCAATTTCTAAATCCAATCAGTATAGGGATATTTTTATTCATTTGATCTAGAAGATATAATTTCGATTGATCACTCGGATATACGTGTTTTAATTTTAAGCATAAATCTTGAATTTTAATTGTTGCTGTCTTTGTTCCATTAGTAAAATAACAGTTGTCATCAGACCGACTGCGTACTAATCGAATTTTGTGTTTTCCATTGATAATTGTCTTGTAATCGTGAAAGCAGGCAAATAAAAATGATAATGGAATACGTAGACTAACATACTCGTTATCAGCAGCTAGAGATACTATTGTACCACTATCGGGACACCAACCAGCTGTTTCTAAAGCTCTACTTTCATCATGATTGTAACACAATAAGCCTTTAATGGTTGTTGTTGTTCCAACGTCTCGTACTTTTTAAATTTCTTTACCATTCAATTCGTATGCAATTGAGTCGAATAGATATGCACCAAAATTATTAGATAATTTACAATCACCAGTTGCCGTTGCATTAGCTATTTCTTCATATTTACAAATTAAATACAAAAATGATTCATAAAACGAAATAAAAACATCCTGTTGATTAATGTTGATTTCAATTTCATCGTTATTTTGAAATGATGAAATTGTCGGATGCTACGTATGATATTCTTCTTTTTCAATACTATCGTCGAATCTTCCTTTTTTGTATATTTGTAGTTTTTCGGACATTGTAACCAAGATCTTTTAATATTTGAATGCTTGCTTGTGTCAATGATGTTGTTGTTGTTGTTGATACGGATGATAACGACGTCTGACTAATCGGAAATGATTGAATCTGAGGTATTTTATAGTAAGTACCTCTATCCCCACCACTATGGAAAACTAGGCCCATTGCTTTTCAATTCTAATCTGATAACAAGTCCTTCTCCTTGGAAATTAACCAAATCACTGTTTTGATCAAACACTCTGATGGTTAAATTGTCAATGAAATGTTTATTCAAAATTGGCAAATATATATGATTTCTTGGCTCAATATTTATAGCATAACCTGGATTTACAGCTGGCGAAAATTCATAAATTGTGTGTGATGGTCGATTATTATAGTATGATCCTGTTGTTATATTACATTCAATACGAATTGATAAAACTTTGATTATCTCCACTGGTTGATCAGATGAATAAAGTTGATTAGGTGGTAGAACTTGTTTTGTTAATCCTAATAACGTTCCAATACCATCGCCTTTAGTGAAGTCAATTTCATATTTACTCTTCAATTCACACTTTAACGTATTATTGTTTGGCTTCAGTGAAAGAAATTCTGCTTTATTAATATCATTAGGTGGACTAAGTTGTTCTTGTAGGTAGTCTTCAATGTGTGTTATCTCATATGCACCAGTTGGAATGGTTATTTCTTTTTCTATACCATTATCTTTATAGTAGAACTTATTCTGTCCCTCTTCAATGTTTGGTATTGTATTGTATGTATGAAAACCAATAAGGGCCAATGAATAACTACAGTTTGGATTCAAATTGATTGGAGGATAAAAGTCTGCAGATAGCACACTGCTACGACCTTTTAATGTGAATGTTAAAGACATGACTGAGCAATTAATGTTCAAGCACCTTTATTATATAAGAATTTTAGACATAAATGTCCACAATTATATGTATTATATTTTTGTAGATTATTAAAATTATATAAAATATTTTTACATTTCCAATACTTGATTAGTTCTTTTGGAGGCTTTAGATTTCCATAACTATCAAAATAAAGCACTTTATTATTTTGTTTATAATATGCTACCCAGTGTGTACCACTACCTTCTCGAGAATCTAAATTAACAATACCTGTTTCGTATTTTCTAATTTTTTGAGGTAAATCATCTCTCATGAAAACACCTCGAAAATTAGCAATCTTAAGCCTTTCACCATATGTTCGTAGTTGATGATCAGTTGATGATCAGTTAGTTTCAGTGGTAGTTTTTTGTCAAATACAATCCAAATCCTGTTTTGTGTTTTTTCAAGTACAATCCATTACCTTTTCTACCTAAGGCAATGGCTTCCATTGTGCGATTATGACGTTCGGCCTCTTCTAATTTTTTTCTTGCTGCTTTAGCATCGTTCACAGCTTTTGTTACAGCTGCTGCACCACCTGTTAATGCTCCTAATGCAGACAAACCACCGAATAATAAGGGTAACCATCCACCAGATTTTTTTGGTATGGGTATAATTCGAGGTAAACGAATACGTTTACGACCACCAGCTTTTTTAACAGCAACACGAGCCGCTTTGACTATTGTTCCAATACTATCAGATCCATTGGTGGTCTTCTTCAGTAGATCGATAATACCCTTTTTAAATGCACATTTCTTCAATTGTTTTCGTCGTCGTCGTCGTCTATGTCCCATTCCCAATTTTTGTTTGGCTTTCATTATATTCGTTACCAAATAGGCGGCTGCTTTTTCTCCTAGTGAAGCGTCACGTGACGTAACTCTTTCCCAAGCTCTATTCTCTAAAATTTTATCGGCTCTATGTCGATCTTCAAGATTTTTACTCTGCGAATACGCTATATCGTGTTGTTTACATGCACGATCTAATTCGTTAATTCCCGGATCGCCCCGCTTCAATCGTTTAGCTAGTTTCGTACCAGGTCCACAGTATTGATATCCGGGGATATGTAATTCAATTGGTAATTTGTTAATTAAGGAATTAACAAGTCCGTCACCTTTGAACGTCAACATTAAACTGACAAGATGACGTCTGCCTTCTTATATAAATACCCGCAGACTGACAGACATGCCTTCAGTAGTTATGATGAACGTTGTCAAACATAAACTATCTCTTAAAATAAATAATCATGACGTGTCAGTTGTGAAAAATCATCATCGACACAGTCCACTACTTCCCGATACGATGAGAACAATAATTTGTGGACCTAGTGGATGTGGTAAAACAAATGTGATAATTAGTCTTTTACTGGAACCGAATGGGTTGCGTTTCGAAAATGTCTACATATTTTCAAAATCACTCTTTCAACCGAAATATGAGTTCCTTAGGAGTGTCCTTTCTAAAGTCAAAGAAGTTGGATACTATCCATTTACAAATAATGATGAAATCATACCCACACGTGATGCAAGAAGTAATTCTGTATTCATCTTTGACGATATAGCTGTACCTGGTGAACAGGAGAGAATCCGAGAATACTTCAGTATGGGTCGACATAAGTGTATTGATTGTTTCTACTTGTGTCAAACATATACACGCATTCCAAAACAATTAATACGTGACAATGCAAATGTAGTTGTGATTTTTAAACAAGATGAACATAATTTGAAGATGATTTATAGTGAGAATGTAGGAAGTGATATGAGTTTCGATGTATTCAAACGTATCTGTAATGAATGTTGGAAATATCAGTATGGATTTTTGGTAATATTAAAAAATGAAAATCTACGGAATGGACGCTATAGAAAACAATTTGATTGCTTCATCAAACTATAAATAGACTGATAAATCTACATCATCAAACATTCATTGTTCAACTGTGACAATGTTAAGTCAACAACAGAAACAAATTAAGAAGAAATTAATAGAAGCCGCTGATAATGTTAGAAAAAAATTTAAACAATTAAAGAATGAACAAATAGATCAGACGGAGACAATCGATAGACTTTTGGAACCGATTAAAAAGCCATTAGATGAACTGGTGTTGGAAAAGAAGAAGAAGAAAAAGAAAACTATTAAAAGAGAACAAATAGCAGAAGATGAACAACAACAACAAGCACTACCTCCACCAAAAATTAAAGTTGAGGAAAAAGAAGAAGAAGAAAGTGTACCGCGATTTCCGTATGTGCCGAGAAGACACTCCATTGCAAGTAAATTCGCCGCCGACGACGGCGAAGATGAAGACGATGACGACGATGACGATATGGAAGAATTATTTATGGATCAATCAAAATTATCTGACAAGGCTTATGCTGATTACATCAATCAATATCCAGCAATTGCACAACCCTATATTGAAAAATTGATTCAAAAACATCAAACAATCACTTCAAAAATCAATTATGATGAGGCGACGGAGAAGCTAACTCTGGGCAATACAGTTTTGTATATTGAGCCTGATGGTGATATAAAAGTATTGAATGAAGTTTTCAAGGGAACAGAAGGATTGTATGATTTGTTGTTTTTGAAAAATGTCTTCCATAGTAAAGTTTTCAATTAAGGATCAAGACGCTTATAAGAGAATTATCAATCTTACAAATGCCTATCGACAGAACTATGATCCACAGAAGAAAATACAAGGAGATACATCATATAAATATCAAAAGGTTATTAAACCATTATTAAGATCACAGAGTTCCCCTTCTCCTTCGGGGCGGGGTGTTCAATTTTTACGATACAATAGAAAACCAGTTGAATATATTTATTGGGATGATCCGAATGAGTTAGTTTGCTCGTTTGGCTTTGTTGTGTGCATCAACTGGTGCGGGAAATAATTCTCATCAAAACGAGATTATTTGCTATTGAAAAAAGAACTACGTGAAGCAGGAGTGATTTATTAGTATAATGAACTCATCATAGTCATCGTCATCGCTATCGTTATATGTAGATGTACAAGGTTTCCGAATACCAAACAACAATAAATTCCTACCAAAAGAGCTAGCAACCTATGATGGATATAAGATAAGTCATTTCATCTTCAAGTCTCCCTATTGTTTTAAAGCATTACCACTGGAATATAAGAAACAAGTATACTGGTTGACGAAAAATCATCATGGATTGAAATGGGAGGACGGTTTTTATAGATCCTAAGGAATTTAATGGAATTATTAACAGAGTAACATCTGGATACAGTGATATTTATGTTAAGGGCTTGGAAAAGAAGAAATTCATTGAGAACTTTATCTATAATACATCAATAGTTCATGAATTACCAGACCAGCCACGTTTATATAAATCTAAATCCACTTGTGTATTTCATTCAATATTGAATTGTATGTGTGCCTTAACCAATGTTATAATATTATATGAAAATTTTCATGATAGTGATCAATAAAAGAATGATGTATAAATATGCTGTTTTTCCTTAAACCTTATTTAGTATCATTATGAGCATTGACAAATTCGGACGTGCTTGGAAGAGAAAATTCAGTGAAAATGATAATAAAGCGAGTGGAAGTCGTGTTTGGCACAATCTATATAGTTATACTACTGATGGCAATCTTGACTTAAAGAATCATCGAATCTGTAATCTACATGACGGTGAAGATGTAAAGGACTCAACCACTAAAGGGTACGTTGATGAACTAAGAAAAAAGATAGAAAATCAAATTAAAAAAAATGATAGTATAATTGAGGAAAAGATTAAAAATTTAGAACGATTAATAGAGGAGAACGAAACTCAAACACCTAAACACATTCAAAAATAGTCGAAAAATTGAAGGACTTTATCAATCAGATATACCAACAATTAAAGATCACATAAAGAAGCTTAATGATAGTTTTACAAAACGAGATAAAAACAATTAACGATAAATTCACCGCATTTGATAAGAAATTGAATGAACTGAATAATACAATAAGGAGTACAAGGAATCAATTGGAAAACATTGAAAGGTTAATTAAGACATATAACCAGAAATTTATTGATATTAATAAGATAATACAAACTACAGAAAAATTAAAACAATTTAATAGATAGATTTAGAAGATTTATTAATGAAAACAATTGTGAAAATTGAACAGTTCTCATCAGAAGGTCATCGTGGCAATACCTCTTCATCGATATCATTTTTCAAATCCATCATACACAGCTAGTGAAGTGAATAAAATATCGAAAAGAAATAATGTCATTCAAAGAACATGTTGTTAATGAAATATATAAACCAGCTCGAAAAAATTTCCTTCGACGTCGTACAATTATAAAAGGTCTAGATGAACTTTGGCAAATGGATTTAGCCGATTCTTAGTAAACATTCAAAAAAAAAACAATGGATAACAAGTATATATTGGTGGTAATTGATTGTTTTTTCAAAATATCTCTGGACTCAACCATTAAAATCTAAATCAGGCAACGATGTAACGTCAGCAATGAAAAACAATATTACAACAACAAGGTCGTCATCCAAAGAAGCTTCAGTCAGATCAAGGAAAGGAGTTTTTTAATAAACAATTTAGTGCTTTAATGAAGAAATATGGAATTAGTCATTATCATACATATAGTGTAAAAAAAGCTTCTTTTGCTGAACGTGTAATTAGAACTTTAAAAAGTAAATTATATAAATTATTTACAATGAATGCGTCATATAATTGGATAAAAATTCTTGATGACGTCACTAAAGATACAATAATACACTACACAGAACGATAAAGATGAAACCTAATGAAGTAAATAAAGATAACTGCTGGAAAATTCAAGAAAGACGATCTTGTTCGTATCAGTACGATGAAACATTTATTCGACAAAGGTTATACACCCAATTGGACAACAGAATTATTTAAAATTATTAAAGTAAAATAATAGCAATCCTGTGACGTATTTACTGGAAGATTTACGTGGTCAACCAATCAGTGGATGTTTCTATGAAGAAGAATTACAAAAGACCCACTATCCAAGTATCTATTTAATTGAAAAGGTGCTACGTCGTAAAGGTCGTAAATTATTTGTTAAATGGTTAGGATTTGATAGTGTATATAATAGCTGGATTGATATGAAAAGACATTACATAAAAATGATATATTCATTTATTTCTATATAAATGTAATTGTAAAAAGTTCGTCTAAAAATAGTTTTTCTATTCAATTTTATTGAAAATTACATTTACTCTCACTTGTACTCTTATTTAATCAAAATTGAAAAGAGGGGATAAATTTATGGTAGTGGGAATAATGGTATATAAAACCTAAATTTTTCAAATGTACTCATGTTTTTTGTGCAACGTTTAGAAGAAAGAAGAGAAACATTTTTTGAAATTAAATTGTGAGTGCAGTATGTATGGATTGAAATATTATATTAATGAAGCTAAACTGTTACTTTCGCGTGATAAAGTTCATAGTAGGGCTCAATTCTTTATAAGAAGGTTACTAGAAAAACTTTCACCTTATACAGATATGCAAGAGGTTTTAAATGAATAAGGTAAACATTTTATAGATTGTGTTTGGTCGAATAGTGGTGTGACTACCGGGCCAGACACATGTAAATGTTTTTATACACGCAACAGATTGAACTCTTTGAAAAGTTTAGTAAATAAAATAAAAAACTCGCTGGTTGTAGACGATTAGTAGTCGCTAGTAATTCTAGATTACTATGATCACCAGAGTGCAGTGATTCCTACAAGAAATGCTCATTGATACAGACAAATGGCTGTATCTATAGCATTAAGAAGATTTTGTTAAAATAAATTTTATTGAAAATGGATCCTTTACATGTAGTTAAGCAATTATTTGGTTGAAGGTTACCAGCATTTTATCAAAAACGATGTAAGATTTAAGAAACTTAATTCATTTGTGGACAGAACATGAAAGTTAATCGTGAAGACAATCAAACATGAATCCCGTGCCATTTAAAGTGTATTGTAGGCGCTTGTCTCTTTTATAACAATGATTTGTCATAATGTTCATCTGTTTTCAATGAATTTTTAATTAAATAAATGCAAACAATTATTTTAAAGTATGTGTTTTAATGTCCTGTTTAATAGTTTACTGTTTTATTTTTAAATAACTCGGTTATTTGAAAATCTGCAATAACAATATCGCCAGGAAATGAAATTAAAAGAAGACAATTCTGATTATTAATCAATATCTATTTAGTCTACTAATGTAAACTTAGTCTCAAATGTGTTAACTTTTATTATACAATCATTTTACACATTTTATGCACATTTATTTTGGGTTTTGTTATTTTTTTCTATCTCTTAAGCTAGATTTCCGGTTCTTCCTTTTTGCTTCTTCTTCTTCACTCTTAACGAAACAATACTAGTAATTCTTCTATAATATTATGTTTACTTATATTTTGTAATAAGCTAAACTCTTATTCTAAATTAAAAATTTACCATGATTCTATTGAAGTTTCACTCGAATTCTTGCTCTTTTTGATGGTTGTTGGTGCTTCAATGGTACTTTTTATGTTCTTCATCTTATCTTCAATATTAAATTTATATTTAGTAATTGCTTTTTC